>JANHAO010018736.1:0-13482 GCA_026873985.1 Saraca asoca
ACAAGATAAATTGTTCTTCAACATCAAAATAAATTTAGGGTTAACAAACTCCTTTAAGGCTAACAATCTCCCTTAAGGCTAACACATATTATCCAAGAATTTTTTGCCTTTGTTTCCTCTTCCTACCCCATGATTAGGTACTGATGGAGATCTAACAAATGTTATGCTTTATGTAACTGATATGCTTGGTATGGTTGCAATGCTGGGTAATCTCTGGCCCTACGTCCCATTTGCCCACTTCTATAACATACCCCAGCCTTGTGCTTGCAAGGTCCATGGTGATTAGTTTGGCTTAAGTTATAATATGTTGTGTCCATTCACAGTTTGTTAGGTGCATAATATGCTTTATTCAGTGCTTCCAAGGTTGATGTCATTCAACTTTAGGTACTAGCCCTTGATAAAACCTTTGAAATCATCTCGTAGTTTGTTTATTCATTGCCCTAGATGGTACATCTAGTGTGGATGATGTTTTTCCCATCTTACTAGCATTTCTACCTTCAAACTTTGACCTTTTTTCTCCCATAGGTCCCTTATCTACCCTATCTTTCTTTTGATTAAAATTTCATTTGAAGTACTTGGTTTAGAACTTGTTAATACATGGTTGCATTAGTAGTGATAACTTGATCAAAAAATGTTGACGATAGATTTTGGTTCTACCAGAATCCAGCCAACTAAAGAGGTTCTTCTGGGACTCAAACTACAATCTGGTTACAAATATGGCTAACAAGAGGCAAAAAACAGGGAAAAGAAGAGAAGTAATAGAAAACACAAAGCTTTTAATGTGGTTCAGCTAAATCTGGACAGTATTGGACCCTATGTCCACGGTAATGTTATTATTTTGAGAGAATTTTTACAGAGTTTTCATATCTCAGCTTTGAGAGCTCTACTTTAGTGGTTTTCCCTCCTCCTTTTTATAGAGGTCAGGAGGTTACAAGTATAAATTTACATACTGTAAATAAGTTACATCAAGTATTAAATGTACAAAACAAGTTAATCTCCTACAGATCGACACTTGTAGATGATTTTGTACAGGTGGGCCCCTCTTGTCTGCTGGATTTAAGACATGATGTAAGTCTATCCGATACTCTATCTTGTCAAGTCTTTGGCTGGGCATCGTGCCCATCTCACGAGCCAAAAAACTTGGCTCAGGGTCGCTGTTGGCCTTCTTCCAGTGAGGTAAGCTTCACTCCTGGCAAAGTGAGTTCTAATGAGTTGTCTCTCTGGGTTTTGTTTGCATCTCAACCTCATGGTTAGCGAGGTTGTGTAATTTTAATGAGTTAAGCTTTTTTTAACTAGTTCTCAATTTTCACTTATGCTTTTGTTTTTTCGTTACATGAAACCAGTTTTTGCCCATAACATAAGCCCCCCAACTCTCAGTTCGCTTTGTGGATTGGAAGTTGAAATTTCACTATGTAGTCAAAATCTTTGCCTGCAATTTTTGCTGAGTTGTCATTTCAGACTTAAATCTTTCACTTCATCTATTCCCAGTCATGCCTGTCTCTTGTGTATGGTTCTCAGCCATTGGTGTGGCAATTCATTTCTTCCTGAACTATTCGATCAGGAGCAGTCAGATATCTTCCAAATTTTCCAAGAGATCGAGCTGGTCTATTTAAAACCTGATGGTCTTCCTCTTTCTCCATGGAAGGGTTAGATGGGTGCCTTACCTAAGCTTCCCATGCTTTTGGTGGTTTAGCTTTTGGTGAAGCATCCTGAGGCATGCATAACCTACTGCAAAAGATCAAGAGGCATGAATAGCCTACTGCACGTGACTCTCATGGATAGCTCTTCTTGCTGGCCATAAGGGAGTCTTATGTTGACCTTGGATTACTACCTCACGATTTCACCATGAGACACATCCCTCTCAGTTGCATCCTCTAGCATTTTTTCAAATTCTTAGTCCTGGGGGTGAGGTTAAAGAGGAGCTTTTAGCTAAGGAGGCTGCTTGGAAGAAGAAAATCAGGGGTTCAACGAGCCCCCCTCGATTCTCCTGTTGGTCGAGGTTCAGGTTTTGAAAACCAGTCTTCTCTTCCTAGGAATGGTAGTTGTAGGCATTGTACTTCGATGTACTTTGAGCCTTCTAATGTAACTCCACCTCTTCGAGGTTTCTTAATAAATGAACTCTTTATAAGCATTACATTGTGTTGAATATTCTACTCGTATAAGTGACTACACAAATCTTTGCAAATCACAATTGAGTGAAATACTCAGATGGCCAATTGACTGCACTTTAGTTTATTAATAGGTTCAGATATCGATGAACTATAAGCGAGTAATCACTCATGCCGGTTGCATGAGAGCTGTGTACCTAATCACATAAAAGTTGTGCCTTAAAGATCACACTGCAGCATAATGCTACCAGCATGAACTAGTTAAATGAGTTTATTTTAAGCATCTGCACGCCTCAACAAGCCCGCAGCTCAACTGGTTAAGTGAGTTTATTTTGAGTGTCTCCACACCTCAGCGAGCCTGCAGCTCAACTGGTTAAGTGAGTTTATTTTGAGCATTTCCACACCTCAGTGAGCCCGCAACTCAACTGGTTAAGTGAGTTTATTTTGAGCATCTCCACGCCTCAATAAGCTCGTAGCTCAACTGGTTAAGTGAGTTTATTTTGAGTGTCTCCATGCCTCAGCAAGCCCATAGCTTAACTGGTTAGGTGAGTTTCTTTTGGGCATCTCCACACCTTAGCAAGCCCATAGCTCAATTAGTTAGGTGATTTTATTTTGAGCATTTCCATGCCTAAACTGAACCAAGGGTCTCAATTGGATAGTGAATTTCATGCATTGCTCAAAAGAGTTAATCGTATGCAAGCTGCAGAAGCCATGATCATCTAATGATAGAGGTTTTAAATAGACTCATGCAATAAAGAGTTACAAAAGAACTTAGCCATTCGACAAATAAAATTTCTTTCGACAGGGACAGTGGGATGTTTTTACATTCTCATTTGAATTCAAAGTACATTGTCAATGTACAATTCTGATTGATCCCTTGAGCTCTTGGTTGGGATTTTGTTGGGAAAAATGAGACCACTACCTCGTAGGTCGCACTACATATTCCTTTAGGTGGCCTTTCCTGATTAGATCCTTGATTGCATCCCTAAGGGCCTAGCAGTTAGAGGTGCCATGGCCAGCTTCATTATGGTAAGCATAGAACTCTTCTTGGTTCTTCTGCTTATAGGGAATTCTGGAAGGTGCGGGTAGCCCAAAATCCTCTCGATCCCTTTCTGTCATGAATATCCTATCCCGAGAATCTGATAGGACACTATACTACTCAAGATGAACTAAGGGTTGAGGTCACTCACCTTTAGGCCTACAGGACTTCTTCGCAATCCGCACATCAAAGTGGTCACCTTGGTCTACATTGCCCTCTTTTTACTTTGGGTGGAGCTACCCTTCTCACACTTTGTTTCAAATGCTCCTGAGCCAAATGTTTCTTCCCACTTAATCTGCTTAGTAGCTCGTTCATAGAACTCAATTAAGTCTTTTACCGAGGACTTGTACAGACTTTTATAAAGCTTTCCATCTTTGTGGAGTCCTGCAGAGATTATTGCCAGCATGGTTTCTTCAAATGGATTCTTTACTGAATTGGCTGAGTCTAAACCTAGCAATGTAATCCTTTAGTGACTCATGATTACACTAAAAGATCATCACGAGGTAGCAAGGAAGGATGAGCTACCTCCTCAATGCTCGATACTAGCTAATGAACTGTTGCTAGCACTCCTCCCAACTACAAATTGAATAAGCAAGAAGGCTTCTAAACCAGGCTTGAGGTACATCTCCTAGTTTAGTAGGGAAAACCCAGCATTTAATTAGAGGATTGACTATTTGCAAATCCATCTGAATGTTGAATTCATCCAGGTGGTCATAAGGATCAGTTTTCCCATTGTATAGAGGAATAGCAGGGACTTCGAGCTTAAAAGGGAGGGGTTGAGCCTCGATCTCTATGGAGAATGGTGACCTATTCTCATAACAAGCTCGGTCATTAGGGGGCCTAAAGACGTTCTTCCAGTTGGATCATTTTCTAATACAACTCTTCTAGAAATGGGTCCCGCACTCTGGACTATTGGCTAGAGGATTGCTAGACCCTTTGATCCTCATGGTTGCAAGAGTCGTGACTTGGAGATTGTTTTTGAAAATGATGAGATGGAGAATTCTCTCAATTGGCTCTACTCGAACATCTAGCTTGTTGCTAGTGAGTGTCCTTGGGAGTCAAAATCTTAGTCTGCCTTTACACACCTTATGCTTGCACTAGCACTATGATTGCTCTAGTTAGCTCTCCCATCATATTTTCCAATCTCTCCTGACGTTGAAGCTAGGCTTGTATTCTGTTAGTGCCATTGGTAATGGTAGCAAGCTGAAAAGAGCTAGCTAGAGGTAAGCCAAAAGTAACACCCATGACAGGAGTGGTAGAGAAGTCTGTTATGGACACATGACCTTCTGGAGGGTTAACCAATATGTTTAAAGCTCTGACAGCTCTTCTCTTTTCCATTGGAGTAGAAAACAAACCAAAAAATAGATGAGTCCCCATTGATGGCGGCAAAATGTTGATGGTAGATTTTGGTTCTGCCAAAATCTATCCAACTAAAGACGTTCTTCTGGGACTCAAACTGCAATCTAGTTACAAATGTGGCTAACAAGAGGCAGAAACTAGGGAAAAGAAGAGAAGCAGCAGAAAACACAGAGCTTTTAATGTGGTTTGGCCAAATCCGGACAGTACTGAACCTTACGTTCATGGTATGTTACTATTTTGAGAGAATTTTTACAAAGTTTCTACATCTTAGCATCGAGAGCTCTCCTTTAGTGGTTTTCCCTCCTCCTTTTTATAGAGGCTGGGAGCTTGCAAGAGTAAATTTACATACTGTAAATAAGTTACATCAAGTATTAAATGTACAAGACAAGTTAATCTCCTCAAGATTGGCACTTGCAGATGACTTTTTGCAGGTGGGCCCCTCCTGTCTACTGGATCTAAGACATGATGTAAGTTTGTCTGATACTCTATCTTGTCAAGTCTTTGGCTGGGCATCATGCTATCTCATGAGCCAAAATACTTGGCTCAGGATCGTTGTTGGCCTTCTTCCAGTGAGGTGAGCTTCACTCCTAGCGAAGTGAGTTCTAACGAGTTATCTCTTTGGCTTTTGTTTGCATCCTGACCTCGTAGTTAGTGAAGTGGTGTAATCTTAGCGAGCTGAGCTTTCTTTAATCGATTCTCAATTTTCTCTTGTGCTTTTGCTTTTCTATTACGTGAACCAGATTTTGCCCATAATCAAAAAGTAGTCATGAAGTCCATTGACAAACCTCTCTACCTTGGCCTTCTTAGTCAGTATCAAATGTTTCATATATTAGGAGAGTTGAGTGAAATGATCATTATAGTAGGGTATCGTTATGGCTTTTTGGAACATATATTCAAATTCTTGGGCCCTAGCTTGTCTAATACTTGGCGAGAAAAAGTGATCTATCAAATTTGACTGGAATTTTCCCTAAGTTAAAGGTACTGCCACTACGTCCCTCTTCTGTACATGATGGGCATACTAGAAGTGTGCTACACCATTTAGTTGATACCACACCAATTCTATCATGGTTACCTTATCACATCCTACCATTATTCCAATCCTCTCTATTTGATCTAAGAACTAAGATTTACTAAGGGGTCTATGCCATCGTACCTTTGAGTTTTAAGTTTTAAGAACTCACGTATTGTCTTCAACTTATCTCTCAGTTTTACAAAGGGAGGTGACAATTGTCAGACTTGCTCCCTATCTAGATTTTGGTCTCAAACCTAAGTCTAACCTTGCTTTTGTGCTATTATTTCTACTAGTCTTTCTATAGCCTACTAAAGGTTTGCAGCCTAGAGAGGAGCTTCAGCTTACTCCTACCTAGGTTCCTTATCTTCTGGCCTAGATCTTTGAGGAGGTGAGTTCATAGAACTAACCTATTCTTCCTCTAACCCTACATTGGTTCTAGTAGTTTTTACTACCTTAGTTCTCTTTGCTTCTTCCTTATCATTTTTCATATACAACAATGTCTGTCATATACTGAAAAATTTTCTTAAAAATTACTTGGTTCTCCCAATGGTCTTCACTAGAAAAGCATGGTAGACTGCAAAAGCATAAATGCTCTTGGGTGTACACCTATCGCTTATAGAAATTCCTTCTAAATGATTAAGCAATTTGAACTTTCAAAATTTTTGGTAACTGAGACCCCCACACTAGCCTTGAACCATGCTCTAATACTAATCCTATCATAACTAATTTTCCTCAATCATGATTGGTGAAAAGAATACTCGATAGATACCTTCACAAACCTTAATGCATAATTTTACTTATTATCATATTTTGTGGCCATTTAACTATATATGAGTTACCCGAGTAATTAGCATGCTAATTCACTACCATTCTCTTTAATTCAAAAGTAATAGTCTTCCAATTAATTCCATTTTAATTAATAATATTTCTAACCAATTTCAAGTATGAAAGTAAATAAATTTTTTCACTATAAAACCTAAGTAAGGCCGAAACATAAAGGAAATTTTTTTCTCAAAATATTTCATTTTCTTTTTACTAAATTATTTATTACAAACTTTAACTTATCATTTAGCTATGTGATATTAATTCTAGATTATTATCAAGCTTAATTTAATCTATGCATTAGCCTTTGGAACTAACACATCCAAATTTTATTTTATTTAATCTAAATAGATCATACCATGCAAATTTAATGTAATATACTTATGTTTTCATTTAGCAAAATAGATTAATACAAGCTTATTCCATTAGGCTTCATTCACATATAACTAAATGGCCTTAATACATCTTTTTTTTTCTTTTTGCTAATAGCCCATTTCATTCTTCTTCTTACTAATACTACTTAAGGCCTTTTTTAAGTTTCTAATTGGGTTTTATAAAATATATTACTACTAAGCCTAGGTTAATCCATGAGGCCTTTTTTGGTATATTAGCTACTTATGTGCATAAAACTACCACTTTCACTTCTACACCTACACATGCAAGTCCACATATATACATATATTGGACTTATGGGAAAGGGTATTGGGAAGCCAAGAAAAAGATGGGAAAATCTTGGCCCATGTAGGGTTCCAAACTTAAATTATATGTCTCTTCATAATTTGAGCTATAGGTGGGTGGAGATGGGCCTCCTATGTAGACCATGTCAACTCAATACATGAGTTGAGGTCCAAACATGTCCACCATAAGAAAATGATGAAATTCAACTCTAAATTTACCAAAAATTGTATTGTAATTCCACCACCCAAAGTCATGAAAAAACATTGGCAAGTCCATCCTTTTTAGGAGACGAAAGCCCTTTTACAATATCTGAAAAAAATATAAAAACAACAAGAGTGAGTAAAGAATACTCAATGAAGGATTGCCTAACTTGACTTTGGTGAGATTTTGTAGTTGGAAATAAATAACTTAGAAGTCATATTTACAAGTTCATAACCACTCATTTCTTTTCGTGGAGATGATATTTCCAAAATTTTATTAAGGATCATATTATTTCTCCGTAAGTTCTCATATACTCAAAACCTTTGCTTACCATGGATTTTAACAAGCAAAGTATTTTCTTTTATGAAATAGATAGTTATGAGTAAGAAAATCAAATTCAAAAAATTCCTATATCACAAATGGTACGATGTTGAAATTTTTCCTCCTTTTGTCACCCTTTAGCTTTATCCGTTTGTTCTCCATCCTTTTCCCTCCATTCACCCTTGTCCCTCTTTCCTCAAAATGTGGTGCCAGCCTTTTATTCTCCCCCACCACACTTTTTTTAGCCATATTGTGCTTTAATCATTTAGGCTCTCAACCATTTTAGGCATTAAATAGCCATTTTGGTCTCATTTTTCTCAAAAACACATTTTTGTCCACATATTCACATAACATGGACCTTATTAGCCTATTTTAAGCCCAAGATTCGTGGCCCAAGTCTTTTGGAAAATGCCATTCATGCCAAAGTCCATTTTAGATTTTATTTTAGCAAAAGGAAGTTTTAAGCCCATTTTTCAAACTCGTCTTTTTCTTTTCTTTTTCATTTTAACACCTTTCTTATTTCAAATTTATACAAAACTTTCAAAAAGACTTTTTCCTCTTTGGATGGCAAAACTATGAGCAAGCTTGGGTCTTCTATAGAATTTTTTCATGGAAAAGTTTTAGGCTTGAATACTAAATGACCAAAATGCCCTTCAACATCATATCCAAGTCACTTTGCCATAAAAGAAATTTTGTCCCCCATTTTTTCTTAAGATGGCCGAACATTCCCTAGGCAAAAGTGAGCCTTTTGCAACTTTTTCTTTTCACTTTCAAGCATCAACATCATACATGTTGGTGTTATAAATATTCTTAACTAATAATTCTCACTAAACTATAACTACTTATCATAGATCTTGATTTACGTTTCAAGATCTATTCAAAAAATTGAATAACTAAAAAATAAACAAAATATATGCAAAACTCAAACAAAAGTTCTCGTGGCCAAAACTTCCATATTCCTAAACAATGCCATTCCTTCTCTTTTCACAAGTAAGATTTAGGATTTAATTAGGAGAAAGCCATAAACAAGTTAATACACAAGTCTGCTTAAATATTTCCAAACAAAACTTATCAAAGGACATCTAGAGAGTCCCTCACAATCAAAGGTTTCCTTGAAGAAGATCACCTAGATCAAAGCAAATGGAGTCATTTTCAAGTAAGACAAACTCATGAGCTTAGAAAGAGCGTCAAAGAAAACTCCTCTCATCTTTCTTTTCCCCATGGCCGAAACATTCATGCCTTACAAGTTCAAGTTTTCACCTTAAGCTTGAAAGGTTTATTTTTAAACAAGAGGATAGATATGGTTCTCATTTATTTTTCATGGAAAACTATTCATCTTCTCAAAATATTTTGAAATTCAAGAGCCATTTCCTCTACTTTTCATTATCAAGATTTCTCTTGTGATTTAGGAAGAAAGGATGGTGAGGAGATTAAGATGAGAAGTGGATGGTGAAAGTTTTACCTTGTACAAACTTAAAGTAGTTGAATATGAGACCTTGAAGAGCTAAGGTTTGAGCGAAAGGGACAAGATTGTTGGCGTGTGTGTGTTAAAGGCTATTGTGAATTTTGGAGAAGAAATGAGGAGTTTTGGTTGATTTTTAGGTAGAGATAAGCTATTAAAAGAAGAGTGAATTAAAGAGGAGAAGTCTAGAGAGTGGGTGAGTTGTCTTTCCAAGTTAGTGGCTTGTCTTCTCCTAATTAGAAGTTGATAATGTTGCCTCTCTTATTTAAAAATATAGGAAGAAATATCATTTGACAAGAAGACTAAAAATCTCCCTTTTGATTTGTAATTATAGCAATGATTTATGGAAGTCTATTTACCTTAAATTTCAAGTGGTGACTAAGCCATTTTCTAGAAACTAAAAGGTAAAGATTTGATTCCCTTTGTCCTTTATAGTTATAGTGTAACTTAGGGGCAAAGATTTGAATATATTTAATAAAAGAGGTATTAGTATTTTATGCACTCAAGTGCACTGAGTATTAAATATGTGTCACTCTCCTTAAAGTATTTTTATACTGGAACTTCTTGTACCCAGTCTAAATTTTATGATAAGCTTGTAAAATTTTTAAATCATATACTAAGAAATTACTTGTATTTTACTTTCTCAACTTTATTTAGTTAGATGGAAGGAATGGAATGCACCATTCTTTAATAAACCAGTAGCATATCTTACTGGCTCCTCACAATTTCCCAAATTCCCCCTTGCTTGCCATGTGGCTTTCTCTTTTAGGCCATGCCTATTTAATATCCTACTTTTTGACTTACCCACCATTTGACTACAAATGTGGACCATTTTGACCCTTATGTTCTAAAATCGATTATCTTTCTTTGAAGGAAAGAGGTGTTAGTAGAAGATGCCCTAGTGATAATTATTGTAATGGTGTGGATACTCCGTATCTTAGCATATTTAATAAAACATTATGTTTTGACCTTTTCATTGATTTAGTCCTTGAAAATATAATTGTGTATAAATAAATTGCAATGAAAATTGTAATTATAAGATGATTTGTACATATAACTATAATTTCTAAATATTACTAGTTATGAAATAATTGAGAAAATAGGTTATCAATTATTCATGAGTAAACTAGTATATGTTATGTGAGATTCTTTAGAAAAATGCAGTGATTTCATACACTGTTTGATACAAAGATATTTGGATAAACATATAGGTATATGTTAGAGAATATATGACTGGATTGACCTGCCATGAGAAACCATATGAACTGTTACCATGTGCCAATAGGCATCTCATGTGAAAGGTGGTGTAAGTGATTCTTAGACTTAAGATCAACACATTATCTTATGTATGGAGTTGTGTACTTTGATTTTATTTTAGGCTTGCACTCTTAAAGAGTAGATATGGATAATTTTGGGTACAGTATAAAGTACATGAAGGTAGTGATAGATCAAAATGGAATTCATCCTACTTGGTAACAAAGGAAATATATTCTAAATATTTGTTGACATTTGTCCTATGATCAACATCATAGTCTAATGCATTGTTTGACACATAAAAGGAGTTTTATGTATAATTAATTAATGATACATAATAAGAGTTTTATGTTTTATGTATGAATAATTGTGAGAGAGCACATGGTCAACCATACACCCTCGATTAGATGCTTATAGGGTTGACATTTGAACCATATTTTAAGTCCAATTTGAATATCATGAGATTAAGGGATTGAATTACACACTAACATCTTATCGTGATAGGTTTTGATTTCCACAAATCTATTCCTAACATTTGGGTGGTCATGATGCTTTGTTAGAATCCAATGTTGATTTATGAATTTGTCTGAGCAATTTAGAGAAATTGTGTTTGAATTAAAAAGAGTTTTAATTCAATTGAGCTTGTAAAAACTTGTAAATGAATTCATTACTAACATGCATGGAAACCTAATGGGCCACACATAATAGAATCTCCTTGATCCAATGTCAAAAGAATGGTTAGAATTCAAAATGTTATGAATAAGAATTTAATTAGGTGAACATCTTGGAAATTTGAAATAGTTAATTAAGTGTTCTAATGTGATTAGAATTAATCAAAGATTTAATATTTCTAATGGATATTAAAATAATTAAATTGTAGTAAATTTCCATTATTGATATTTAAATGTTGGAGAATATTTATATTAACACTGAAGGAAATCTAGAGTAGAGGAATGGTTTTTCACTTAGAAATTGTTTTAGAATAATTAAATTAATTAAAGGATGATTACAAAAAAAGAGTTTATGAGTATAAACTCATAGGAAAGTGTTTGGGATTGTTAGACACAAAGGAAGGAGCATTAGGTTGAGAAGTATGGACTCCTTAGGCATAAGATGCTACACAACTCACCTTGAATGGATGACACAAGCAAGGGACAACACTAGCACATGTGTTGTGTGCCAACTCTCTATGATCTCACTCTTCTCCTCTATGCATTCAAACACTTAATCATATCCTAGTGAATTGTGATTCCTTAAGGAGATAACACTTCTTAACCTGAGCAATTGACTTTCTTAGTCTACCAGTCATCTTAACTTGGTGGAGGCTCTGAATCAAATTGGTTCATATGGATCACTATTGGTGTTAGAGATCAAATCCAAATGAGTTGTTCAAATACAATCTAAAGGAGTTGATTGTGCAACTTATTTGTGGAAATACTTGGAGATCAAATTTAGATTTAAAGACTGAGGATTTCGAGAACAACTCTTGAGAAGGTATAATTAAATTATTATCTTAAGGTTTGTTTGAATTATTTATGAATTAATTAGAGAGACCAAACTATAGGAAAAAAATTATATTTCCATTATACATAAACATTACTCAATAATAATGATGACAATAATTGTTATATGTGAAAATCGATTCATCCTGGATGGACACGCGAGAAGTCCAAGAGCAACAAAAGGACCAGTGGGAAAAACTATCCGGATCACTACACTTTCAAATCTGTGTCACGAGTGCAACCCCTTGGCTCGGACTCTCGTCCAAATAGAGCGAGTTCGACATTTCCTTCCTGATGATGTGCACAACCCTAGATTGTGTGATCTGGTCAGCAAAGTGCGACTAACGACATGGGGCTCACCAGACAAAAGACTAAGTCATACCCTGCCTAATGGATAAATGGGGCCCACCTGTAGAAGACAATTTGTAGTAGCCCAAAAAAAGAGATTTAGTCTGTATATTCTATCTTGTACATTGAATGTTGATGTAACATATTTACTGCACATGTAGTTACTATTATAACCTCCTCTCCTTTATAAACATGAGGAAGGAGCCTTCTGTAAAGAAAGATCACCCTCATACTGCCAGAAACTCTACCAAAATAGAGAAGAAAACCTGAGTGCTGTAACTCTGTAAAAACACCATATGAATAACACACTATTGTGGATGTAGGGTATGGTGATATCCAGATTTGGCTAAACCACGTTAAACCTTGTGTCTCCTTCCCTTCTCTGTTCTTCCCTCCATCTTTGTTGATTTTGCTATTTTGCTATGTTTGAACAGGATAAAGGTTAGAGATCCTGTAAGAATCCCCCCCGTTGGCTGAAATTTAGGCTCTCTGTATGAACCAAATTTCACCGTTAACAATAATGATAATAATAATAATAATAATAATAACAATTTATTTCCTCTAAGTGTGCTAGCAGATGTCACATTAAAACATTCTTATAGAGAATCAACAACGATCAATGATTGAAAAGTGAATTATCAATAAACAACACATTCAACTTCACACAATTAGTTAGACATTCACATCACAGAAGTATAGTAATGTGAAAATCGAAATGATAAACAAAAAATATCGAAATGAAGTTGTATTTTCAAAGTTTAGAATAATTAAATCAATGTGACTTGCAAATTAGGATTGTAAAAAATTGTAAGTTCAAAATAGAATAATTGAATCATATAAATAGAGTATAGATTGTTCAGAGGCAATTACATCACAGACAGTGCCAAATGATGAATATTGAAACTCTAGGAGCTTAGGATGGTGTCTAGAAGGCACCTATAACATAGCTTGTGTAATGGAGATTGCCAAATCCTCTATGATGCTAAAGTCAAAGAGAATTCAACAAGAGTGTGAAATATCCAAAAATGGCATTCATACCATTCTATTTATAGATGATTGAAGGCATAAAAGAGTTTTTGATGTTGATAACAAACTAACTACCCTTAGCTAGCTACAAGTTTGACCTGTGTCATTCGTGAGGTGCCAGGTACCTTATTGTTATTAGACTATTAATTTTACATTTATTTAGATATATCTCATAAGACTAGTAAACCGTGCATACATTAAATGCATGCATGCTGACTAGTTGGTTTAAGGATCCCTCTATTAGCGACTAAGGTAGCTGATAAGGAGAAAATGTACCTATAAAAATACTTGATTTTACCTCTTAATTAGTCATTAACTTGTGATTTTTATCTAACTTTTCCCTTAGTTTG
>JANHAO010018737.1:0-13478 GCA_026873985.1 Saraca asoca
GTATAATCGAATCTTAGGATATCATAATTCTCACAATCATAATTGATGAAGGATTAGATCATACCTGGATCCATGATTTCTTGATTAATCTCCTTGTATGAATTTTCCCCTTTCTTCCTTCCTCTTTCCTTGTATCTTTGATGGTGAAGATACAGTTCCTTTTCTTTCTTATTTTATTATCTCTTATGTTGTTTTGTCTCTAATGTTGTCTCTAATTGGAGACAACTATTTATAATGAAGGGAGAGGAGAGGGAATGATATTTTAGATTTTAAAATAACTTCTCACTAGCTTTAATTATTTTCAGACCAAACCACCATTATATTAGGTCATCTTTCATTTAAAGCTAATCTATTAATTATATGAGTCACTATAGATTATTAAAATAATCCAACAGGAATTTCATCATCTTCAAAAGAGACTTCATATAAGAATTCGTGCTTTTCAACATTTGATTTTCAAAGTGAGGAAGAGAATGAGGATAAAGACGACTTGGAAGGTGAGGGTGTAAGATATTTAGACATTTTGATAGTAAATTGCCCTTAAAAAAAATGAAACTAATATGCTTTATAAGATAAATAGGATTTAGAAATTATTCATTGACTTATAAGACGAGCTTCAAAAACCTCCCTTTTAACATTATTTTGGCACTTTTGTTGAAAGAATGAGTTTTTAAAGCTTTTAATCTCTTTCTTAATTTTGATTCTAGTATGCTATAATATTTCAAGTATGCTTTGTGATTACTCTTTTAGGGATTCTTTGCATCAAAATGAAATTTTACACAGACTTTTATAGTTCATAAAATTTTTTGCTTCATGAAATTATCTAAGCTCTATTTATTTTATTAGAAGATATCTTTCATAAGAAAATTTTATTTGTAAATATAAAAATAATAAATTTTTATATCATCTATATACTTTATGATAAATAAAATATGTATAGTACTATGGTAATAGAAAAAATAATTTTTATTTTAGAGAGGTGTATGTTATTTTCTAATAAATTTTTCATATATAATATTAAAGAAATAAATATTTTTATAATCTTAAAGTTTTATAATTATAATTACAAATAAATAAACCAGAAATTTCTTAAAAATATTTCTTCCAACAAAGAAAAAAAAGGAATCTTTAATCTGGATATTTACGGAAGAGGTGTATATTTCTGTACGCGATGGTTCTAATCAATAAATAGACAACATGGTCAAATAAATAAGTAAACATCATGTTTTGAGAAAGAGTCGTGAGAAACTCTCTGACTTGGAACGTGACAGATGACCGAGAGAGTTACTCGTCACTCATGACCTCACAATTACGCACATATTTTTATTATTTCAATTTGAACAATTGTTACTGGCTTTTACATGAAAAATCATTATCTAAAAATTTATCTCACAAAAAAATATGAATTTATTTAATGTGTGCGTCTGAGGAGAAACCATGGTAACTGATTAGAAAATTTGCAATTCACATCTAATAATATTAATATGTGAGAAAGTACATTAATGATAAAGGATGTAAGTTAAATTGATTTTTTTTTTCAATAATCGCATGTTTCACCCAAAGAACAAATAATTATTTTCAATTACACTTACTTCCACAAAAAGTAAATAATAATAACAATAATGATAATTCAATATATTTTTCTAAAATCAGATCACAAAAAACTGCAGGATAAAGCAATATCACTTGTGAAAAAATTGAGCGAAAATATTATAATCGACACACCACAAGCACCAAAAAAATCAAAGTCAATAAAAATCAGAACCTAAGGTACTGTTTGGGAATCAGTTTTTTTGTTTTTAAAAATAATTTTTTTATTTTTTTATTCTTCAAAAATAAAAAAATCTGTTTGACAATCTATTTTCAAAAACTGTTTTTCAAAAATTATTTTCAAAAACTGTAACTAAAAAATAATTTTCAGGAAACAGTAAAATAATATTTTCTCTTGTTTTTGTATATAGTTATTTTCAGATTTTTTTTAAAACTAAGAAAAATACCTATTTTCATTAATGATAAAATTGTAAATAATATTAAATATATTTTTTTCATCTTAAAAAATAAAGAAAATATTTATTTTCAAAATTTACATCCAAACAAGTTTTTTATTTTTTAGTTCTAAAAAAATAATTTTTAAAAAACTATTTTAAAAACTATTTTTAAAAATAATAAAATAAAAACACCTGAAAACACTTCTAAACAGGTCCTAAGAATCTAAAATGATTCATATTTTTTTCTTGATGAAAATTGAAAAGGACAAATTACTGATATTAATTAAAAAATAGTCATTCTAGTCATTCTTGATAATTTTTTTGTTTATTTTTTTATGGAAAAAAACTTGGTATTTTTTTAATAGTTGTGCTGTGTCTTGAATCAAATTTTCTATAATTGAATTATTTTATTTATAAATAAATTATATCATTTAAATCTAAATATCATGTATAAGTTAAATAAAGTTTTAATTCTAATGGTTGCAAACATGAACCTGAGTGTTCTCCGACCAAGACTTGTAGCTATGTATCAACCAAAATTAAGGTCAACTATTTTTGTTTTATTATTTTTTAAAAATAATTCTAAAAACTATATTTTTAGAACAAAAGAACAAAAAATTTATTTGAATGTAAATTTTAAGAATAAGTATTTTCTTTATTTTTTAAAAAAAATAAAATATATTTAGTATTATTTATAACTTTGTCATTAATAAAAATATGTATTCTCCTTATTTTTTAAGAAACCTGAAAACAGTTTTACATAAAAATAAAGAAAAGACTAAAAATTATTTTTTTAATTACATTTTTAGAAAATAATTTTTTAAAAATAATTTTTGAAAACAATTTATTAAATAAATTTTTTTTATAGAACAAAAAACAAAAAATTTATTTTTCAAAACAAAAAAAAACAGACCCTAAATTTATTGTAGTTGCAGAAAGCGCTCTCCAGATTGAAATTTAGTCAGATGGAGAGTGAACTCATTTAATTATCACGTCAAAATTTGAATGGATGTATAATCTTCTTGTATCAAGCTAAATCAAACAAAATATTGTTAGCAAAACAATTAACTTATCCCAAAATTGTAAGGGGAGAGAATAATGCTAGTGATATTATTTTGATTTATGAAAGAATTTGATGTAAATTATCTCAATTATATTTAATATAGATAAAATTATTATTTTTATCTAAAATTATAAAATAATAACAAAATAATTTATAAATTATAAAAATAATTATAATAATTTTTGAATAATTCTTTATTTATATAATTTTATTATTATAATTATTTTTATAATTCAAAATTCATTTTATTAATATCTTACAATTTTGAAAATAAAATCATTAATTTTATTTTTAATTTATTATTTATTTAAATTTTATTGAGACTAAAAAAATTAAGATAAATGTGATTTTCGACCATAAAAAAAACGTAATAAAAAAGAATAAAATATGAACTATTGATATCAAACAGCGATAAAACATTAGAGTTACCAACAATAATCAAAATATTTTCTTTAAATTCTTCACGATATCAAATCAACTTTTCACTCTTAACATCAATTGAATTAATTGGCCAAAAATTATAAGTGATAACAAATTTCGTCCAGAAAACTTGATTGGGGACAAGACCTGTCACAATAGAGCGAGGTGAATGATATTTTGTTTAGAAGGTTTAGACAATGATAGTCGTCAAGACTTCTATAATACTCAAATCAATTCATTTAATTATAATTAGTATTAGAAATCACATAAATAATTATAGATGCTTATAGACTCAGAGCAAAATTATCTAATTAATTAGAGGAGATTATATATGAATTTTTCAGTGATTAAAAGATTCTAAAAATATAATTGTTACTAATTTTTTGACAACTGTCAATAACTATAAATGACTGTTAAAATTTATCTCACGTTATTATGGCTCAATTAATAGCTCAATTAAAAGCATAGCATTGAAATTTAAGAGCATAATTATGCTTCCGGCTGTAAAAAAGAAAATAAAAATGATTTTCACGAGTTTTATCTTTACTTAAACAAATAGAGGAGTTACTCAAGGACTTTTATACGGTGGTTATCATCTGCGCCTTTAAAACTTTAAGGGCTGTACGTCTTCCTGATAAAAATGGTTAAAACTATACTATTATTAATATAAAATTAATTATTTTTATATTTTTAATTATGTAGCATATTTTTTATGAAAAGAAATTTATTAATCAAAAGTAACGTTCAGATCATGAGTGAAACTGACTCTGAATTAATCTATAGAACGTTAGAGATCATTTAACCTTTTCTTTTTTTTTTTTAAATGAAAGTATAAAAATTTGACATTAATATTGAATCGAATTTAAATTGTTAATAATTTATTTCTTTGGTCGATCAAGATATTTTATAATCTATAGATGAGAATTTCCTAAAAAAGGTGGAAGGATCTTAATTGATAATGCTCCACTATAAGCAACGAAGGCAAGACGATACTTAATTATTTTAATGGGTGGATAAGTTCATATCCAGAATAGGGGAGACAGCTGCAAAGAAGGAACTAGGTTGGGTTGCGGCCGGTATATACAATGAACAATATCAGTATATCTTTCCTTTATTTTCAGTTTTACTTTGTTTTTTTTTTTTATATATTTTTCCATTTTAAGACCATTTCATATTATTGATAATTTATTTAATAAACCTGCCGTCTGGCATCGTTATTCTTCACCGTCCTACATTGGTCAAGGACAAATGGGCTTCACAAAAAATATAAACTAAAAATTTGAAAACTGTCCAGATTGAATATAAATTCATAATAAGATGAAGATTTAACATACAAAGAAATAATTAAAAAAAAATTGTATATTTATTTTTTGGGATTTCTGAAGCGGAGGCTCTTCTTCATACATTTCAATTGCAGTATCCGAAAACCAGCAGAAATTATACCTCCTCTCCCGCTGGCTCGATTGCGTTCTCTCTCTCTCTCTCACCAAAACAAAACCCTATTTTCTATTTTTTTCTTCATACTCTATTAGCCCATTTCGCTAACCACTGCCAAACTCATTCTCTTCGCTCTCAAACGCATTCTTCTTCTAATCCCCAACAACACACTGGGTGGGCGGTTATTCAGACGGTTACGTATTCTGATTATCTTCTATCTTTCTGTCTTCTAGGGTTAGTATTCGCTTTCTGCTATTTCCTTCTCACACTCTCGCTTTCGAATTTCCCCTAATTTTTGGTTGTTGCCTGCTCTGTAACCCTAGGTTCTGGAAGTTTCTCTTATAGGGTTTCTATTTCCAAAACGTATTCTTTTTTCTTCTGGGTGTTGGGCGCTGAATATATTGCACTATTGGTTTCGTTTTTCGGGTTGAACTGGTTGATTGGTGTTCTCAGTTGCTTGACAATTCTTGTGCTGCTTCTTCATTGTTGCCGTGGTTGTACTCTTGCTTAGTATTTTGATTTTCTAGTTTTTCTTCGGAGAGGTGAGACGTCTCTGAGGGCTTGGCAGTAGTCTGCAAGTCCATCTTTTTATAAAGATGGAAGCGTAGAGAAACTCTCCATCTCAACATTGTCCTGTTTTATGGTCACGCAAAACAAAGTTCCACCTCTTGAGAGGATATGTTTGTTTGCATAAGGAGTAGAGAAAAAGGTATCTGATTGTGGTTTCTTCAGGGACCCATTAACGCCATACACATAGCAGTGCATTTTGGAGCAGTACAGGTTTAAATCTGTGATATATTTGTAGATTAACCGTTTCATTGGTTGGGAAAATAGCCACGTTGGAGCTTTTGTATAGAAGGCCTAGAAATTTCACCCACTGGGTTTGTGCTTCTTTGAAGATAGCTGCTGTCAATCAGCTCCAGAGGACACTGATTTGTTGATTGATCCAATTACATTGTGGAAGTGACATCATCTCTATTAACAATTTGGTCCTTATAGAAGTTTATTTTTGATAAATTTTCAGTTGGTAGAAAAGATGAAGGGTTATAGATAGTTAGTTACAACCTGTAGTTTTATATACAATTATAGTAGTGCAGCTCAAGGGTTAGAGGTGGGGAAGAAGGTGTGTGCTCTTTTTGTGTTGATTGATGATGTTCAGTGTTCGTTATGGAAAGAAGTGAACCTGCATTAGTTCCAGAATGGTTGAGAAGTACTGGAAATGTTGCTGGGGCTGGCAATTCAGCCCACCATTTTGCTTCATCCTCTTCTAGCACAGTCACGGGTATTCTCTATAATCTGAATTAGATAAATGTTTTATGCTTTTAATTTCATGATCATAGAAATTAATTTTATTTTAGCTCATTCATTCTTATATGTAAGAAATACAGTTTGGAATTTAATGACTGTAATTTTTTTTTCCTGGCTGCATAGATGCTCCTTCTGTAGCTCATCACACTAGAAACAGATCTTCTAAGAGCACAAGTGATTTTGATAGCCCTCGTTCTACGTTTCTTGAACGGTCATCTTCATCAAATTCCCGGAGGAGTACTGTCAATGGTTCTGCAAAGCATGCTTATAGTAGTTTTAACAGAAATCACCGTGATAAGGACCGTGATAGAGAGAAGGAGAGATCAAGTTTTGGAGACCATTGGGACCGTGACGCTTCTGACCCCTTGGCCAACCTCTTTTCTGGAAGGATAGAGAGGGATGCATTGCGGCGTTCCAATTCGATGATTTCCAGGAAACAGAGTGAGTTGTTGCCCCGTAGAGTTGCAGTGGATACAAAAAATGGTGGCAACAGCAGCCAGAACAATGGCCACAATGGCCATGGCATATTATCCGGGGGTAGTATTGGTAGTAGTATTCAGAAAGTGGCGTTTGATAAAGATTTTCCATCCCTTGGAAATGAAGAGAAGCAGGGAATTGCTGAAATAGGAAGACTTTCATCTCCTGTTTTGGGCTCTGCTGCCAGTCAAAGTCTACCTGTTGGTAGTTCAGCTTTGATTGGTGGGGAGGGATGGACATCTGCACTAGCAGAGGTACCTACAATAATTGGAGGCAGTAATACTGGATCTTTAGCTGCACAGCAAACTGTTGTTACAACTTCTGCATCTGCTTCTCCAAGTGGAACAGCTGGCCTTAATATGGCTGAAGCACTGGCACAGACTCCATCTCGAGCTCGTGCTACTCCCCAGGTAGCTAAACTAGTTCCCTGTCTCACACTATGACTATAAAGTTATAAGATAAGAAAAAGTTTGTATATCTTTGATTAGTTAACTTGGCCTTTATAAATTATAGGTGTCAGTCCAAACCCAAAGGCTTGAAGAATTGGCCATCAAACAATCGAGACAGTTGATACCAGTAACACCTTCAATGCCTAAAGCTTTGGTGAGAGAATTGCCCTGTGAAATAATGTGTTGTAGGCCATATATTGAAAGTTTTGTTCTTTTTCTACTGTTCATAGTTTTAAGTCCTTTTATCTATGTGAAATTGTATGTGAAATGGGTCAATTTAATCATACGCAGCCTGCATTGTAACAGTTGATGTTGGAATTGTTGTTGGCCTATGCCTTTGGAGAGCTTTCTCGAGTTAAACAACTGATGTTGGACTTGTTGGCCTATCTATGCCTTTGTAGAATTAATCATATTGGCATTCTTGCTTGTAGTGATTGTACTGGACTGGCTGTTGACACCCAGTCATCTAATAATTTTCTGTTAAAAGTATTATGATCAATGAAGAAAGAATATGTGGTCAAGGGCCTAAGAGGAAAAGAAATCAGCCCTGCCTGCCTCTCACTGCCTGGGGATCAGCGTTGTAGGTTTTGATTTGTTGTTTCTGGACTTCCAATGAGAAATAAAACTAGGTTTATGCATGGAGCTTAGAAAGACAAAAGGATTATTCCTAATGAATTGAGTAGTAGATAAATCTCTTCTCCTTTCAAGTTTTGATTGGGCATAGTATTTTTACTTATATAGTGATCACTAGAATGTGGTCCTGGAGTAGTGAACTGCTAGAAGCTAACATGCTTGCATTCTTCTGTTGCTCTACTGTTGTAGTTTGGGCAGTTTAATATAATTATTTACTTGCAGTAAAGGTTATTGTGGTCATGTTAGGCTAGTTCAAGTAAAAAGATTTGATTTTGCCTATGCCAAGGAAAAATGTTCATTATAATTAGAGGAATTTTTTTCTGTCATATGGCGGTCAGGATATTTTTGTCATCTGGTTGTCCTTGTAAGCGATACTGTGATAGAACTTCATGAATGGAGATGTATACATGTTTCCAGTTAAAGCCATCCATGTCATGTAGGAGCCTATTTTATTTCATGATACCTTGGCTGAAGTTGTCCTTTTTGACTTTGTAGTAAATTATACTTATGATATATATATATATATATATATATATATTGTAATTGATTGAAATGGTATACTGAAATTAAGACATTTTTGAAAGCAAATCTTCATTCGAACATCAAATCAAAGAACTTATGTACAGAAAACTTTTCATTTCCATACTTGATTTGATCACCAAAAATGGGTTACAGTTTCAGGATTAGCCTTAATTTATGATTCATATCAAAATTGAGTGATGTTTCTGGGCTTCAGTTATGCATTTAAAATAAAGTTACTTTTTTTTTTTGCTTCTGTCTTGCATTTAATTAAAAATTTTGTACTCATTTTATTGTTAGAACTTCTGGTGATTTGTAATAGCCTTTTTGTCAGGCTCTTGGTTCTTCTGAGAAATCAAAGCCTAAAACAGCAATCAGAAATGCTGAGATCAATGTGGCTGTCAAGAATGGACCACAGCAACCCTCTTCATTACTCATTGCTAATCATTCTATACGAAGTGGAAATGCCAAGTCTGATGCTCCAAAGACATCTGGAAAGTTTACTGATCTCAAGTCAGTGGTTTGGGAAAATGGGGCTTCCCCTACCTCGAAGGATGTTTCAAGTCCAACAAATTCTTCTAACAGCAGAGGTGGAAATCAACTTGCTGTTGGTTCAGCGGCTGCATCAACACCTTTGAGGAACCCCAATAACTTAAAATCCCCCACAGAGAGGAAGCCAGCTTCATTGGATCTGAAATTGGGTTCTTCCACTATGGATAAGAAGCCTTCCTTGTCTCAAGTGCAGAGTCGGAATGATTTCTTCAATCTCATCAAGAAGAAAACACTGATGAACTCCACTTCTGTTCTTCCAGATCCCAGTTGTGTAATTTCATCTCCCACATCAGAGAAATCCAAGGCAACTAGGGAAGTAGTCAGTCCTCCTACAAGTCCTAAAGCTATTGGAAATTGCCATGAAGTGACTGGCAATGGTGACCCCCATCAAGATCTTCACAGACTTCTTGATAGCAATGAGAAAGAAAAAATTACCAATGCTACAATATATCCTGAGGAGGAAGAAGCTGCATTCCTTCGTTCTCTTGGCTGGGAGGAGAATTCTGGTGAGGACGAAGGTCTTACAGAAGAGGAGATAAATGCCTTCTATCAGGAGGTGAGCAACAATGCCTTCTCTTTTTCTTTTTAATAAAAGTAACATTTTTATGAAGAAAGAGCTTACAGGTTGTTAGGCTTAGACTTATGAATTGGATGTTTCAATGACTTACTTGCTATGATTGACATTTATTGTCTTCTATCCAATTACATATTTGAGTGAAGTTACTTGCTACAAGTGATGACATAGCTGAGTAAATCTGGAGTTACCAATTTATTTTGGCGAGAGTAATATTATATTGATCAAAGTTGAGGTTGCTTATACTTTTTGCTGGACTTCTGTTTTCCAGTGCAGAAGATTGGGGCCAACCACATTCAAGCTATGCCCAGGCATGCAGCCCAAGCTGTCCAAGGTGTTCGAGTCTTATGCAACTAACTTGCATGGAGCTTCTGCTGAATTGAGCTCTTCTGACTCTGGATCTGAAGCTTGATGTATGGTTGTCACATATAAATCCAAGTTTCAGTTTTTGATGGCAGATGGTTAGTTTTATTCGTCCCTTTTGTTTTCAAAGAAGGCTAATGATTTGATCTGACAGAAGAGGGTGGGTTTTGAATGGAACCCTGCATTTTGCAAATAGTGCAATAAGCTACAAGAGCCTCAATCCTGCCTGTTTAACAGGTTTTTTTTTTTTCTCTTTTTTTCAGTTATAGGGTTGGTTGGCTAGGGAGTAGGTAGGGGTTATTTTGTCTGCAGTTGAAGATGCAGGGCAATTGCATCCTTTGGGCATCTTGATCCTTTTTATTTCTTTCAAGAGGGTTTGATTCTACATGATAAAGTTTATGATGTTTTTGGTCAATTTTACAAAGAAAAAGAGGAAATTGAAAGTTTACTTTTAAATTTTAGATAATGTTAAATGAGATTTTCTTAAAGGTCTGCATTTTGTCTTTTTGGTGATGATCCCTCACTTTCTGGTAGCTCTTGTCGCTTTGTCAAAAATTAAATGACGTGAATTAGAATGAGATACGGAATTGAGAATCACTTTACTTTCCTTTTTTGGGACCATTGGAGTTCACGTTGCTCTTTCTTCTGTGAAAACACAAAGTGGTGGTCCGCTGGATTGATTAGATTGATGGAATCGGGGAGAACCGTTACCATGTAAAAGATGTTCTGTAAGTAGTGTGTGGAATCTCACCTGGACAGATTCATGATGCTGAAATTGAGAAAATGGATGCAAAAATAAATCATGACAATTATTTAGATATGCATTGTCTATCTAAGCATTATTATTTATACTGACACAATTATCAATTAATAAAATATCAAATATAATAAATAAAATAAAATCTTAAATTCAATTGTCAATTTCTGAATAGTAATGACTACATCCAACAGCATATTTCTTTTCACACTCCAACAATGAAGTATAATCCACTTAATTAGATGCACAGAGCAAGATTTTGACGTGGTTCATCTCTTGCCGTTTGTAGTTAGTGGTTTTCACTTGAACTTGGTTGCAAACGAGAATCAACATCGACATGAATGGATTGACGTTTGGTTTGAGCATTGCCATGAACAAATTAAGCCCGTTAGCAAGACTTTTGGCATAAACCTGAGTCTGTGACTTGACGTGACCTATCATAAGCTTATATTTTAGATATTCATAATACGAGCATTTTAAGTGAGAATATTACTCTCGAAAGTAAGGAGTAAATGATGATCATTAGAACTTGTACTAATGATAATTAAAGATCATAGAATCATTTAAAAAAAATTATATGATTTTATATTTTAATCATAATTTTCATTATAAGATCTGATAATCACGATTTATTTTTTTTACTCTCATATAGAAACAATGCTCTTATTTGATATGTCACATTCATCTTAGTACAAATCATTTATATTAAAAGCGGGTCTTGTCTTTGGCTCTAAGATTCAAATAAAGCATAATTTCTTTTCCACATGGAACCTTGCCTCCATTTAACCTATAATTGACACTACATGTAGGAATGTAATTGCAATATTCCAGACCATGTCATTTTCATATGCTGGGCGGTCCATCAAGACTTAGGCATCGTTGAATTATGGTTAGACCACAGTACCCACATTTTTTTTAAATAAATATTTTTTTAAAAAATATATAACTCTCAAAAATTAAAATTTTAATTAAATTTTTTAATAATTTATATTTTAATCTATCTAAAAATTTATCTCCAGCTCCATACGATTCCACAATTTGTGAATTTGACTTTTCATTCTTTAAGTATGAGAGACTTTTGTAATCTTCATTTGTGAGTTTATATATTAGTGTTTGTTTTAAAGAATACAAGTCTAGTCCTGCTCAATAACTCACTTAACATTGAAACCTAAGTGATGCTACACACATATTGCACAAAGATTTCATAGACACTTTTTACCATCATTCTGTGAGCCATAGCCAATAAGAAACACAGTACACATAGGTGGGAATTGTGTCAATCAAATGTGTAAGGAGCATTCTCTTCAAAATCTCGCGGGTGGCTTGCATGACAGTTTTTATTTTATTTTATGTTATTTTTCATTTTTGAGTTATATAGTTGTTTGGTAGTAGTAAATGCAGTAGAGAGAATGGCCCTTACAATTTATAATGGAGATATTGCATATGCAATTCGTTCATAGAGTTAAAAGAAGGCTTGATTAGCCAAGAGAGGTTGGCTTCGTCTATCCTTCTATTAAACCACAATCGAACACTAGTCCCAGCTAACTAGGAAAACAACTTGTTTTTCTAACACCGCAAAAGGGATAAGCAGGCTGCATAATATATGGATCCAAGAATCCTCAGTGCTGCTCAATCCCTAGGACTCTTGTGATTTTCCTCAAACATCTCGAAAATGAAAACATTGAAACCTTGGCTAGACCTCCTTGGTGTCTTTTGTCATGGACCGGTAGCTTTTTAGTTAAAATCGCATAGTGCATTTCATCAACTCTTGGCCAACATGCCAACTTTCTAAAAAATTCAAGTTGCATTTGGATAGGTAATTGGGTCATTGTGGATTTTGTTACTTATACAACTAAAATCCTATGAGCAACATGTTTGCAAATAAACATGAGTATGTAATGGAAGCATTAGCACAAATTGAGTTTCAAAGAACGTACTAGATAAGAAGCCTCTAGTGTACATCAAGAAGAAGCTTTTTAAAATAAGGAGATGGACAACTTCATTTTAAGCCACCACACACTAATCCCTAATTTGTGCCACAGTGTCCATTAGGGTTATCAAACATACCTCCTTAAAGAATATTATAAGTTAAAGCCCTAATGATATAAATAAACATACCTTTTTTGAGTTGACATAAGGGTTTTTCTCCTAAGTCAGAAGGATTCTAATGCACCATCTTATATGGACATAAAGATAAAAATGCAAGGATCAAAATAATGTATTTTTCTACTCGCACTGGATAAATGATACATGCTAAAATGATACAAATACCCCCCAAATGGGAAAAATAGGAAAAATAATAGACAAATACCTTTGCTCCCAAATTTGCACCACAAGACCTCCTTTTCATGCTTGATTTTCTTGCCAAGTTTCGTCCAAAACTAAACATGTTTGCCTACCAAACTAGTTCATAAGGCTAGCTTGTAATATTCTTCTCCATTTCAAATGTCAATGCCCTCATTGATGCCTTAATATAACATAACTTCCATGAAGGTTCTCCTATCGAGTGACTTCTTCTAGAATCTTCACATGGATCTTTAGCTTGCTCCACTCGAGCTTTTCTCTTGATCATTACGTTCTTGTCTTTTTGAGCTAACATCATTCAAAAGGTTTTGATGAATGATACCCTTAACCTGACATAGCTTTCAGGATAGTTGTTAGTCTGTTGCTCCTCAACTCCTCCTTTGACTTCCTCTTAGATTTGTCTCTTTGAACTCTCACCATGGAACATTTGCTTCCCCTGCAACCTTTAGGTAGTTGCCTGATCGCAGCATGTCGAAGCCGTCAAATTAGAAATTTATAAACTGAAGTTACCTAAACTAACTTGCAGCATAGGCAACCCAGGTCGAATCCAAGGACCATTTTAGGATGATATTATCAATGATATTAGGAGCTGAATTGGGGGGGTTGGCAGAATTAAAACTAAGCTAAACTACAC
>JANHAO010018738.1:0-13472 GCA_026873985.1 Saraca asoca
CTATTTTTATTAATTTTGTGACAATTTCTTTTGCCACGGAGGTAGGGTTTCCGTTTGTTTCAGCCGCGCCAAGTCTTATGCTCGTTTCTCCCACAACCTAGCTTAGGTCGTTAATTGTATCTCCTGCGCTTCCCAAATCTTCGTTTGCCTCTACCTCAGCCGCTGCTGTCACCGACTACGTCTTACGACCAGAACCACCGCGCTCCGCCGTTTCTCTTATTTGCCGGCCATCGTCTCATCATCGGTGCTGTCTTTACAAAAGTAGCATGTTGTCCTTCCTTCTAGGTTCTCTTCCTTTCCTTCATAAATCTACTGGTTATTCTTGTTTTTTTGACAAGAAAAAAAAAAAAAACTTGGTCTCCTGTTTTTGGGAACTAGTTTGATGTGGTTTCCTATGCAAAAGTTTGGAGTCGTTTTCTCGGCATCTATTGTAAGATTGGATACTTTCCATTATGCCTCTCGGATAAATTAGTATACTGAAATTATTTTATTGATGGAAGAATTTGGTAGGCTTTTTGCTTTATTTTTGGGAAGAATCAAGCTTTAGATGGATTTTTTAAGGGAGAATGCTTTGGGGAATTTGAACTTATTTTTCTTAAAGTATGCTTTTCAATTTCTATGTCTCCTTCAGAAAGGACTAAGAAAGGACTATGGGACACATCGTTGATTTCCAGCAATTTGGTGACTGTCATTTGCAATGTGGGCTAGATTTGGCCTTTTGCATGCCCAAATTAATGAAAATTTCCTCTCGTACTCCATATTGTCTGTTGTTATAATTGGCTACCTTATAGATCTCGATATTTTAGATAGATTGCAACCTGCAATATTGAGTTTTAATGTATTTTTCTGTTAGAAAATGCAACAGTTGGTTGGGAGAAGTGATATTCTCGTAGTTTTCTGGACAAATTTGAGATTGAATTTTAATAAACTAACAGCAATCAAGCGATGGGTATATTTATTTATGCATTAAAAAAGTTTCAATCAATTGGTGTTTTCCATCAACGGACATTTAGTATTTGATCTAAGAATTTGAGGCTCACTAACATTTAACCATTTCGTGGTTTTACAGAGAGAGATTCAATTATAGTCACTGTTTGCTCGCGCGGCCACACGCACATTCTTAAAATTTTCGTAGATAAAATATATAATAACTGGCAGAGCAATCAAATTATATAATTGCAATATTGTTGTTGTTGACACAATTTTTGGTCTGCAGATTTTTGATGCTTGGAAATATAGGGAGAGTTGCCCTTTCTATTCTTAGAAGTCACAGAGGCAGATATCCCAAAGTGAGTAGATATGGGGCGATTCTCTCAGTTGGACCAAGTGTCCACCAATCCAGGTTGTACTTGCAGTATAAGTTTCCTAGTGAAGTGCGATCTTCATTCTTGTTATATGGCACAAAAGAGAACTTCTGCAAACATGGTTTTGCCAGGAACTTTTCTGTTGTCTCTGCAAGTAGCGTAGTGACACATCATTCCCAAAATGCTTGGAAAACGTTGTACAGAAGGTATTCTTCCATTGGTTGCCGTACATTTCCCTCCATAAATATGATGGCTCAAGCAGTCAGCTTGGCTCTGGCCCGTTCTTATTTGCTAGTTCCTGGTATTTTGGCATTCACTTGCGGAGAGCTAGCATGGGCTCAGAGGAATTGGGCAGATACAGAACGATATTCATCTCCAAACACTTTGTATATGCGTGCACAAGATGGATATGCATACTTTTTTGCTGGACTATTCATGTTTGTGGAAGGCCTTATCTTGTTAGTGAGAGCTCTGTATCTAGCAATTTTATTTTCTCCAAGCATAGTGATGGCCCCATTTGCAAATAATTTTGGACCTAGGTTTAGGAAATTGTGGCTTCAGGTTGTTCATCGTACTCTGGAAAAAGCAGGTCCAGCATTTATAAAATGGGGTCAGTGGGCAGCTACACGGCCTGATCTCTTTCCTCGAGATCTTTGCACAAAGCTTTCAGAACTTCATACCAAAGCTCCTGAACATAGTTTTAGCTACACAAAGAAGACTGTTGAAAGAGCATTTGGTAAACAAATTTCTGAAATTTTTGAGAATTTTGAAGAAGTGCCTGTTGCATCTGGAAGTATTGCCCAAGTGCATCGGGCTTCTCTAAAATATCGTTACCCTGGTCAGCAAGTGAAGCCCCTTGTGGTTGCGGTTAAGGTTAGACATCCCGGTGTGGGAGAATCAATCAGAAGGGACTTTGTGATTATCAATTTTGTAGCAAAGATTTCAAACTTCATTCCTACACTTAGATGGCTAAGATTGGATGAAAGTGTACAGCAGTTTGCAGTTTTCATGATGTCTCAAGTTGACCTTGCAAGGGAAGCTGCCCATTTGAGCCGTTTTATTTATAATTTCCGCCGTTGGAAGGATGTCTCTTTCCCTAAGCCCGTCTACCCTCTTGTGCATCCTGCTGTTTTGGTGGAAACCTATGAAAATGGGGAGAGTGTCTCACACTATGTTGATGGGCTCGAAGGACATAATCGGATTAAAAGTGCTCTTGCTCACATTGGCACTCATGCACTTTTGAAGATGCTTCTGGTAACATATGTCTCCTTTGCTGTTTTTTATTCTGTTGATTTTTGGCTATTGCATCATTTCAATTCTTTCCTGTTCTTGCATAATTAATTTGGTATACATGAGAGGAAAATCTTTTTAACCTATATAATTTGAAATGGCATAAGTAATTATGGAATCTGCAGCTTTGACTTTGTGATTTTCCTTGGCTCAGGCCTCAGGATTTTTCATGGAGGAGATACTGCAATGGTTTAGTTTTCTTGACGAATATTTCAAGAATTCTTCCTTGTATGGGAACAAAGCGAATCATAGTATTACTAGATTATGAGATTTGATTTTACATTTATAATCTAATTTTTAGGTTTGATGCTTTTCCCTTACTCTTCAGTTATGTTTCTTTTATTTTCTTTTTGGGGTGGGGGTAGATGGGCATTTAACTTACATCACTCCATTGAGAATCAAGCTTTACATTTTTTTTTATTGAATTGTTAGCTTTGATCTCCTTTTTTTTTTTTCTTTTGTAGAACATTTGTAAATCTAGGTATGTTTTTGAGTGACTTGCCTGATCTTTTTGCCATCACTGTTTGTCATAATCATTAGTTTGATCTAATGGAGACCTAGGACCTGTTATGGTTTTAAAGTTGAACATTATAAAGTTTTGGCTTCCAAGACATCATTATGTCTTCTTTCAGGTTGACAACTTTATTCACGCAGACATGCATCCTGGAAATATACTAGTTCGAGTGTCTCAGAGCAAGTCTCATCGCAAACGGCTCTTCAAATCAAAGCCTCATGTGATTTTCCTTGATGTAGGCATGACTGCTGAACTCTCTGGAAGTGATCGAGTAAATTTACTGGAATTTTTCAAAGCTGTTGCCCGCAGAGACGGGCGGATTGCTGCAGAGTGCACACTCAGGTTATCAAAGCAGCAGAACTGTCCAAATCCAAAGGCTTTTATTGAGGTACTTTATTTGTCTTGTATCTATTTTGGTACTAATTATTAAGATTTTAATCTCTTCATTATTTCATGTTATTATGTTGTGTGGATGTGCCTTACTTGAGGGTGTAAATCATATTTGTCACAGAGCATATCTCCTCATTGTTTTTGACTTCCATTCCATTTGTTCATCAATCGACCTATGTTTATTATAATGGAATCCAAGCAGTCACTTCACATTTTGAACATGTTGCAGTTCCTTGCAGTAAATGAATGAAAAAGTGATCTATTTGAATTTTGCATATTCCATCAAAGCTGAGATTTTCTCATGTAGCAGCTGCGCACACCTCTACTGAAATGTCAAGCAGTCCAATCTCTGTACTACTAACAAATTAAACTTCACTGATCCAACTGTATTATCTTGAAACTCGTTATCTCAGTCTTAAGTTCTTAACATGTGCTGTAGCCGGTTTAAAACAGAATAATTAATATGGCTTTATTAAGATGATAGATTGACATATATAAGCTAAGGTAGTAGTCTTTTAATGTTTCATTGTTGCTGATTATGGAATAACATTTTATGGCCACTTTGCAGTTGGCCATGAACATTGTTTTTGCTAATTATGTCTATGTATTTTTATTTTTTTCAATTTAGTTTGTTTATCTTCATATGTCATTCATGTGTATTATTTGGAGCCATTTGAAATAGTCTGCCTGATTTCTGACAGGAAGTGGAAGAGGCGTTTACTTTTTGGGGCACCCCAGAAGGTGACCTGATCCATCCTGCTGAGTGTATGGAGCAATTACTTGAGAAAGTCAGGCGTCATAGAGTCAACATTGATGGCAATGTTTGTACTGTGATGGTGACAACCTTGGTTCTTGAGGTAATTATTTCTAACTTGTTTAGGAACCTTGCTAATATGTGGCATACTGCTGCTACAGAATATTGTCATCTTTAGGAGATTTTCACACGATGGTGAAGCATTATGAGATTAGAAACCCCCAATTTGGCCAATCTTCATTGAGCACGATTGGAAATGTCTTGAATGGGCAATTTTTAGCTGTTTGAGGAGAAGTTAATCTCAGTCACTCAAATGTTCAACACTTCAACCCCGTTTTGAGGCCTTAAACGAACATGCACTGGTATTTGCAGTTGTGATTCAGCTGATTTTGATGATCCTTTAATTTGTAGGGTTGGCAGCGAAAGCTTGATCCTGGGTATGATGTGATGCAGACACTGCAGACATTGCTACTTAGAGCTGATTGGGCGAAGTCTCTTGCGTATACAATTGACGGGCTGATGGCCCCTTGAGAAGGTTCTTCGATTGTTGAAGTTCCTAAGAACAATTTTGACACAACATAACCAAAACACATTACAAATCCTAAGAATTTGCAGTGTCTTAGGCTCTCACATTCGTTTGTTTTTTTTTTTTTCCCTAAGCTCAGTCCGTTGTATCTATTGGTTTAAATTTTCCAGTTGTTGCTGTGTACCTTAGTGTCACAATTCACAAGAAAAATGAAAGCCGAGGGCAATAAGGCACCAAATATTTTTCTCCCCCTAATATGCACGCAGCATTGTGGCAGTAAGAGTGGACGTCTGCTTACAGTTAATTGATATGCATTGTAGTAAAAAAGAAAGAAAAAGATGTTATATACATTCGTTGGTAAATTTACATTCACCGTAGTCGGTTCTAGCTTACAAGATGAACTGATTTTGTCTTTATATGTAATTCTTTTGATGAAAATAATCTCTCAAGTGAATGACTTAATCTTTAACCCTTTCCTCTTCATCATAGACCTAGTTCCTGATGGTCATGTCTGGAAGATGAGGTCAGTGGATTCGCAGGAATTTTGGTATCTGAACTTCATGAATAAAGAATGACTCTCATTGCTGGCCCCTAATGTGTTCTAGAAGTTTTTCTCTCTTGTATTTTGAGTTTGAAATGAGGACATTGTATGTATGTGTATTAACTAGCCTATCACTTTTAACATATATATAAAAAAAAAAAAAAGAGCTTTCATTGAAGATCTTCTCAAATTTGAAGTTGATGTTGGATGTTCTAAGATATCTGTCGAATTAAAAATCCTCTTTTTTTAATGGATATAGCATGGGTAATCTAAATTTATGTCCTAGGCTTCAAAAAGTCAATAAGATCCAGTATAATAATCGATGAATTGAACATTGATAAAAGGATACACGAAGAATTATAATACGGTGAATATCAGTTCTTGTGTAATTTTGGTTCCATGTCTGCTTGCACTTGTGTGAAGTAATAAAATTGACATCGGTCATCTCAAACATATAGGAGGGAGATGACCTTAACAATGGATGAGGCTGATCTTCTTCAATATTGTACCAAAAAAATCAAAAAGCTTGGGAACAAATCTTATAAAGATAACTGGGTTGGTGGTGAAGGTTTTGATTAAAAAAGTTATAAGGAATCTGAATTTTTTGGGAGTGACCAACTTTTAAGGGATGAAGGATCAAATAATGATGATGAGGACTTCAATAGATTTTCCATTGTTGAAAACATGGATGGGATTAGGCTTTATCCAAACCTCATTATTTCAAAGGAAGAGAAGAAAAGAATGTGCAAACCTTGAAAGAGAACTCTCATAATCAAACTTCTAGGCAAAAAGATAGGTTTTCGTGTGCTTGAATCAAAGTTGTACTAGTTATGGGGTAAGGATGGAATTTTGGACATTATTGATCTAACCAATAACTTTTTACTTAGTGAAGTTTAGTGCATATTCCGACTATGAGTTTGCTCTTACAAGTGGTCCATGGTTGTTATTTGATCATTATCTAACTATTCGGTAGTGTGATCTAGATTTTGATCCAGAAGAAGTTCAAATAGAAAAAGTTGTAGTATAAATTAGATTGTCTAGTCTTCTTATGAGACTTTATGATAAAAAGTTTTAAACTTTTTCAGGGAATCAAGTTGGAAAAATCTTGAGGATTGATACTACTATCGCGGAGCAAGCTAGAGGAAAATATGCCTGTATATGCATAGAAGTATATCTTAATAAGGAGTTATTGTCGGAATACTTATTAAAGGCAAAACATATTGTATTAAACATGAGAGTATTCATACAATTTGTTTTAATTGTGAGAAATATAGACATCTTGTAAATGGTTGCTCGAAGAAATCAATGGAAACAACTTCGAAAAATGCTAAAAGGGTGGTGCAAGCTGAGGTTGAAGGTATTGTTGTTGGTGCTTCGACAGAAAATTTCTATTATGGCAATTGGATGATTGTCCAAAAATCACGATGCAACTGTAGAAAATCATATTACGAAGGTACTAAAAATGATAATAATAATAAAAAAAAAGACAATCAAAATTTCATTTCAGGCTCACATTTTAATGTTTTATATGATAAGCAGAATCTTAGTTTTGAATGAGATAATTATGGAAAAGATGATACTTATTATAATCAAATAAAGGGTCCTAAGGTGCATGGGAAATAGTTTCTAAACTTAACAAAGCAAAAATTAGGCCTCAGACGAATTTTGTTTGCAAGAGAACAAAAGAACATGACGTGAGCCCAACTAGTGCATGGCTTGATTGGAACTCTACCGAGAATGCACAAGCTCCTGTTTTCATGAAGTCTGCTGATGATGCATGTCTAGAACACCAATGTGTGATGCAAAAAACTTTTCCAAACCCTTCTAATACCTCTATTCCTAGATGTTTTCATTTGTTGGAAACCCGCATTACTAATAGTAGAGGTGGCTTAATTTTACAGGCTTTTGGTTTTGATAAATAAGAGCTCATAGAAGGGATGGTTTCTCAAGAGGGATTTGGATGGCTTGGAAAAGTTATAAAATCTCTATTAAAGTTGAATTAAATAAGTTCCAATTATTCATGCTAAGTTACTCCCCTACAATTGAAAAGCTTGATATTTATTCTACTACTTTTAATGTTTTATGAAATGGTAGCAAAACTGAAGACTTCCACCCTTTCAGAGGTTTGAGACAATGTAGTCCGCTATCTTCTTACATTTTTATGTTGTGCATGGATAAATTTTTGTGTATTATTAGTGATGTGGTCTCCATTGAAAATTGGATTCCTTTAAAATATGGTAGAAGAAGGCCTGATATCTCACAATTAATGTTTGTTGATGACCTTATTCTCTATGGTGAAGTAACTGAAAATCAAATTAATATTGTGATGGAGTGTTTTGATTACTTTTCTAATGTTTCTAGTCAAAAGATGATTCGGTCTAGAACCAACATTTTTTTCTCAAGGAATGTAAAACAAGAAATGAAGTTGAAAATTATATCCAAATGTGATTTTTGTTCAACAAAGGACTGGGGTTTGTATCTAGGTATTCTTCTTTTGCATAGAAGAGTCACAAAGAACACTTTATCCATATAGTGAAATAAGTGCAAGATAAACTCAGTGGTTGAAAGACGAAGTATTTTCCATGGCTGGTAGAGTAACTTTGGCAAAGTCAGTTATAGGATCACTCTTTATTTATACAATGCAAGTTGCTCACATTCCTTCTATTACTCTAGCTAAAATTGAGAAATATTAAAAAGCCTTTGTCTAGGGGCATGATTCAAATAAGAGAAAGCTCCACACAATTTCTTAGGATACCTTTTGTCATCCTAAAGAGATTGGTCGCTTGAGCTTTAGAAATTTATGTGATATAAATAATACATGTCTGATGAACCTAACTTGGAAAATTTTGAATGATTCTACTAACTTGTAGGTCCAAGTGCTAGAAGGCAACTAAAGAAAAATGACAATTGGCCTGGTCATATTGTTATAAAAAATTCAGACTCAATTTTTTAGAAGAATATGAAGAATGTTTTACAATTTGTTTTAGGTGGGATCTCTTGGAGTATTGGGGATGGCAATTTGGTTTCCTTTTGGAATAATAAATGGCTTAATAATTTATATCTCAAGGATATAATTATTTGTCATATGCCTTGTACTTTAAGTGATCAAAAAGCCTCTTATTTTCTTAATAATGATGGCCAGTAGGACTTGACTACTATTGGCCAATGGCTCTCCTGTAATATAATTTTAAGGATTACTGCTCATCCTCTTCTATCTTCTTTTAATAGGCTTAACGTTCTTCATTGAACAAGAAATCACCAAGGCTTATTCAAGGTCAAAGAGGCTCATAAGCTACTACAAGAGCCATATGCCTATGATGGTATTAGAATTTGGGCTAAAATATGGAGGTGCAATGGTCACGAGTGAATACGTACGTTCCTATGGAAATGCTATAATCATGGAGTTCTTACTAATATGTAACGGCATAGGAGGAACCTGGGAAAGCCTATTTGCATTAGTTACAGTGGCAAGACAAGTTTGGCTTACTCTTATAGCAAATAAATATAAAAGCTCCTTTTTTTATAACAGAGTGGTAACAGTAGGTCGACAAAAACTTATCTATTCATATGAGAAAAAATTTAGATCTAGAATGGCCTGTTATTTGGGGTGTTACATTTTGATTTTTATGGAAGTGGCATAATTAAAGAACTTTCTCTCCAACTTTTATTTTTCCTCTTAATCCATATTTTATCAATTTGTGGTTTGTGAATGATATTAAGGATGCTAATAGTGTTTTGGATGCTTTACATCCCCATCTAAGTATTTTTTCTTTGGAAGTTAGCTGGAAACCTCCTTTGAATTGGTGGGTTAAAGTAAACATTGATAGAGCTTCAAAAAATAATCTTAGAGTTTCAGGATGTAGGGGTCTCATTCGAAATGAGGATAGAGGTTGGTTGGGTGGTTTTATTCATAATTTGAGGATATGCAGTTCTTTCATGGCTAAATTATGATGAATGCTACATGGTCTTTGTCACAATCCTAAAGTCCTGATTATGATCGGCATGAATATGACTCCTTCACTAGATATTCACCAGCTTTTACCTATTATCATTATCTTAAGTTATTCTTAGAATTATCTCATCATAATACAAATGCAACTAAATTGTGACAAACTTAGTACATAAGGTTACTCCTGAGAAAATATATACGGGTACTGCCAACAGGCCACATACCAATCTTGCTCAAATGTACATAAGTCTCTAACAGTTACAACAACTACTAGCCAGTCTACATTTTAGTGCCTAATTCCACTATCAAACTGCCAAAAGCACTTTTCAAAAGGCAGGGCATCTAAAAGAAGTTACCTTAACCTATGTCTTATCATATTACCAAACCATAAGTTACTATAACTAAGCCATATGGCCCTTTCTATTTATTTGTCCTCAAAAGATAGCAAAATAGTTTTTAACTTGATGATTGACCTTTAAGGGTCAAACCATCCCAAGGCCATCATTAATAGTACATTTGGCGATTCAAGTGGAATAATTTCCACATTGTGTAAAACTTCACATCTTAATAGATTCAGAATGATGATGTAATGGATGTTTATTTGATAGCTTTCTAACGAACTCAATATCATGGTGGTGTAGGTGGCAGTTGTTATTTCCATTAGATTGTTATCTATCTTACTTTTCTAGGATGGGATTTGCAGTATCTTGAGAATCTAAAATAAATCCACAAAAGAGTAAGTTTGGAGCTTAATGAATAAAATATACTAGACTTATAAACTCATCAAGCAGTAAAGCATGTACAAACACAAGCATTTATACCCCCATCTGTTTGGCTATTTCTCATAGAATCTTTCATAAGCAATTATTGATAGTTAGAGATTCATATACGAAGAAACTTACATTATATTACTTTTGAACATGATACTAAGTTAGGCTATCAAAACCACTAACATTTTAGCTCACTTTGTATTCTATCACATAATAATATTTTGCAACATTGCAAATGATACCAAGCCATTCAAATGTTACATAATAGGAAATGTAAATCTCCTTATTACTCCAATCCAGCCTTATCCTGCACAAATCCAACCTTATCCCTCTAATCCATTTCTTATCCTACTTTTAGAACGCACAGGTTTAAGATCTAGTTTATAATTGTCCATCACACCCCATCAATATCACATGATAACATGTTAATATCATTCATGGTGTCACACACACCATTCATAATTCACAAATGCCATCACACTTTATATAACCATGGTATTCACAATAAATACACTAAATCATTCCCATTCTTATACATAAACAAGCTTTAAGCCATATAATCATTTATTATAAATGACTATAATTCCATTAACAATCACAACATCACATATTATTTAATATTTCGTGTACATTATCAGACTTTACAGCATAATACTACTTATAGTAATTGCATTTCCACAATCATGTCATTCATTATTATCTTCATATTTTCTTGTCTTATAATCACTTTAGTCTATAAATTCATTGATTAGATACTCTTGCATACACAATAATTTCATTCCTTGATATAAACTTATTATTTCTATTTTTTATAAACTCTAATTATTTGGATTTATTATAAAAGTAATTCAAGGAATTTAGAATAAAATTAGGAGAAGTAGACATTAATTAAAATAATATAAAATTTGTTGAAAGTACAATCAGGATCACAATTAGAATTGCTCAAGAAAACGAGCATGATTGTAATTAAAATCAGAAAATTATTTGCAAAGAGCTTGATTCAACTCAAGAAAATATAGTTAAGAATACGAGTTTACTCGCCTAATTTTGAAAATTTTTAGGAAGTTTAATTTTAAACATGATCAAAATTGTGATTAGAATTGAAAAATACAGTAGGGAAAGTCTATTCATATCTTCAAATTTTAGTTCAAAATTTGATTCAAATCAGTCAAGAAAAACTACTGGGTTGTATAAGCATGATTGCGAGTTTAGTTCAAAAAGACGCGATATGACTCACACGAGCAGATTTTGTATGCAAACAGCAGAAAAATAGGGGAAGCCATTTATAAAGCAAAATCTCACTATAAGACCTTATTTCTACATGTTTTATTGGTTCAAACATAAACAAAATTCATTCATTTCATTCACCAACTAATTGGTTCATTGATCAAATCATATAATCATAAATCATATCTCACAATCACATAATCCATTTTCATCAACTATCTTCATTTATTTAGTATATCACAATTAAGAAACATATTAATTCACAAGAATGGTAAAAATAATTTACCTTATTAGTTGGAAATACAAAGGTGCAGCTAATCACACCAAATTTATTTATGCTCTTCAAAAATACAAAGAAGAGTCTATTAGCTCCCAAACTTTTCCAAAGATTTCTCTCTTCAACTAAAGTTATATATTTAGATTATGATTCAATTTAATAGAAACTAGTTATATCTAACATATTCAAGCTCTAAAATACTAAAAAAATCAAGTTGATTCATGGGTTGAATAATGACATGAATAGTAGCAAAAATTTTTAAAAATTCATTTCTGAAGCTTCACACAATGAATCAACATGATTTTGTTATCAAATTGAAGTGGAAGAAGAGAAGATTTAGTAGTAAAAATTTGATAAAATAATAGAAAAAATTGATAAGCTTACTTGTAGAGGAAGAGTGAAGTCAGAGAGAGAAGTTAAAAGCTTAAGGATGAAGATGAAGGAGTTCTACATCACTTCTTTTGCCCGAAGCCAAGAAAAAGGGAAAGGGAAGCCAATTGCTAAGAGGGTAAAATGGGAAAAAATGATCAACTTCTCAATAACTACAAGTTGACAATTTTCTCTTTTTAATAATTTTCTTATTTCTTTCATTTTAAACTCAAATTTAGCATACTTGTCAATCGTCAGTAATCACAAAATTTTAATATAAATTAGTTAAATTATATACTTTCGTAATAATTATAATTTCACACTTAACCGATATTCGTAACCTACCTCAATATTTTCAAAGTTATACAAAAAATTAATTCTCAAAATATGAATTTTTATCCTTTGAATCTTTGTAACAATAACTTAATCTCTAGAATATTCCCAAAATTTATATTTTCTATTTCTACTATATCTAAGTCTCTTATAATTTCAAATTTATAATTTTGAAATATTCAAAAATTTTATTTTCCTTATTTTATTATCATAAACTAATTTTTAGAATATTCGAGATATTTAAATAGGCTTGGGACTTTGGCTTCAAGAAAGCCACATTAGAGTCAGATTCAAAAGCACTTGTTACACGGGAAGAGCACGTTTATAAAGTATAAATCTTTCCATAGTCAATGTATAAAATTTTTAGCTTAGAACTGAGAGGTTTTAATTGTTTATGTCTATCGAGAGGGTAACAAATGTACTGATTGGGTACCTCCCATAATCTATCTCATGCCCTGAGTTTCTCTTTTTTGAATGCTACTCCTTTGATTATGTCCAATCTTCTACTTACTTATGTCATTGAGATCTCTACTTTGAGAATAGTTAATTTATAGCTTGTGTGTTTGTTTTTTGTTTGAACTTTGCCCCTTCCGATTAAAAAAAGAAAAAAAATTGACATCGGTCATCCAATTTTCCCCCATTTTTGCATTTGTTTGCTCGTTTGAAAGTCTCAATTTTGGTCATCCAATTTTCCCCCCATTTTCACATTTTTTTTATTGCTTACTTTTAGAAAGGGTCCCCATTTTTCTTTGCTTAGCCCTTCTACTCTAACCCAACCTAGCAAGCTATTTCTGATTTATGTGAATCAATATTTAAAAATTCAACCAGGTAACAAATAAAAAAAAGTCAACAAATCATTCTTCACAGTTAAACCAATTGAATCAGTCTATTTAGTTCAGATTTTAAACAGTAAAGTAAATATGAGAGGTCCAATGGTTGTATTTTTTACATTCATAAATCAAGATGAAAGGGAAGTGAGAAGTGAGCAATGGTAAATCCCCCTAAAAGAAATACATTATATACTTCACAATAAATACTTTATATACTTTAGCTATCACATGTCCTTTTTTTTTTCAACCAAGAGAAAAAAATCAATTACCAATTTTATTGTCTATATATTAATTTTGTAAATTCACAACCATCAAAAGTTGTACTTTGTAATTTTCAAGGCATTGAAAACTTTTGAGTGAGAATAATAACAAGTATTATGATCAAATTATTTGATCAC
>JANHAO010018739.1:0-13472 GCA_026873985.1 Saraca asoca
CAGCTCAAAATATTTATATATTATTAGGTCCATAACTGATTTCTTAATTTCCATAGAAAAAATGTGAAAACCATAGCAAGACAGCACCTGTTTATACAAAAAGTAGAATATCAACTATTGATTATATGAAGATAATCATGGACCAAATCTGTTATAATATGCAAATAAATGATTTAATACGAACAAACAATATGGCCTGCAAATCAAACTTAGGCACCACAATATAAAAAGGAGAACCAATACACAGCCTTGAACATCTACTGATTGCAATAAACATAATAAATACAGGGATTTATTGCACCAACATAAATTTTAAAATGGACAAAAAGAACATAAAAAGTTTTGAAGTGTTTAAAGAATAAGGAAATGGGTGTTTTGGTTAAAGTTTTGATTTTTATATCAGCAAAATCAAAATTTTAAAACATCAAAATGAAACTATTATGAAAACAAGGAAAAAGGGAAAATGAATGAGAGAAGAGAAATTGTTGGTGGGCCAGATTTCCGTTTTGAAATCACAGATCAAGCTAACCTACAATTGCAGACCTTAGAAACAATCGCAAAGGCAGGTATTAAAAATAAAAAAAAAAAAGTCATAGTCTTAGAAAAATTAAGAAAATAACTAAAAAGATGAAAATCACCCTTGGGCTATATTTGGAAGTTTTGAGAGAATGGAATGGAATGGAACATAATGAAATGAAAAGGGAAGGGAAGGAAAAGAATGGAAGGGGAACTACTTTCTATTGTTTAGATGTTTAAGTAAAAAAAAGGATGGAAATTAAATATAATTTTAATTAAAAATATATTTTATTCCATTGATTTTGGAAGGGAATAAATTTTGAAAATTTGGATGGAAAGGAATAAAAGAGTTCCCTTTCCATTCCATTTATTTCCTTTACTAAAAAATTTTTTAAATAATAGAAAATTATTTTAACTACTTCTATTCCATTCTTTTCCATCTATTCCATCCATCCAAACAAACCATTAAAGATCTTTAAAAAAATAGGATATAAGAATCAAGATTTTGAAAATTGAAATGGATGGATAATGCAAATGGGTTCAAAGAGAGAGAAAGCGAGGTGGTTAAAAAAATAAAATTAAAATGAAAAAAGAGACAACCATCCTCAAGATTATAAAATAGAGAGATTATTTGTTCTATAAACACAAATTTAAAGAGAAATTTATTAAAATAAATAGATTACAATTCTCTCAGTTGCATAAAAAAAATTGCAAATCTTTATAGAGAATTACAAAAAAAATAAAAAAAATAATTCAAAAAATTTTAAAAATTCATGCGGATACAGATTTATTCAAATGCGTATTAAAACTTGATCCTTAAGGTTAAATAGTTTAAAAAACGTGTTTAACTCAAATTACCTTTTAAGTATTGATGTAGTCACCTTAATGTTTTATTGTGTTAGGGTTTTGAATTTCAACTTTTGCTCCAAAAATCGGCCTTGCATTGTACATTCTCCAGAGGCATAGGGCCCATGCAATAGTAAATATTAAAAAACTAATAATTATATATTACGATGTATCGATACTTCATATAACAGTCGTGTTCACGTGTCGAAAATATTTTCGATACCGACACTCATCGACACTGACACGAAACGTGTCGAGACCGTGTTCGTAATTTCAAAAAATTCGAACACCTGTTCCCTATTTTGACACGCATGTCAAGCTCGATTTTGGGGTCGTGTTCATAATTTCAAAAAGTTCGGACATGCATTCTCTATTTCAACACGCGTGTCAAGCTTGATTTTCAACTTATTATTTGTTATGTCCTGTTATTTAATATTATGAGTACTTATTTTCATATGAAAAAATAATAATTACAATATACATATATTTATAAATAAACACAATATTTTTTAATATTTATAAATATATCCTTATATTTTTATTATTTACACATATTCCCTACGTATCGGTGTCTTATATTTTTTGAAAATATCGTATCTCTGTGTCCGTATCCGCATATTCCCGTATCTATATGTCGGTGTCCGTGCAACATAGGTTATATGGCATATATTCCCTGCAATTGACCATAAACAAATTTATAATCAATATGCCTTTTAGTTACATGTATATTTCTTGTATTAAAACCTCCTCGAACATTGTAAGGTTGAAAATTGTAAATAATTTCTTTTTATTTGTCAAAAATAAATAAATATATATATATATATTATGATCACAGTATAAAAGAATTACTTTGATTAGCAATGGATTAGAGAGATAAATTAAAGCTAAAGATAAAAAAGAAATATTTAATTTTAGGGTGAAAAACTCAAGTTTTCAAATAGTGAAGTGCGGCCGAATGAATTGAATAACAGGCTTTTCGGAAGAGCGAGCCCCATGAGAAAATGCAAAAAGTGTGTCAACTATTTCCTTATCCAATAGAAGAAAATGTCTTCTCAACAAAACCACTTGGAGATATTAAAGTTCGGAAAATTAGGATCAGAATTCATAACAGAAAAACTATGTATGAGTAGTTGTCGACAAAATTCCTCACCTAAATATACAGTCACCATCTTCTGACTCAAACCGTCACTCATGTATCACATGCAAATTCATTGGCCATCTAAAACTCCTCCAAATTCTGGTCACTTTGAAGCCGTCAGCCTTCATGTGTGACCACCCTCAAACCAAATATACATATAATCAGACTTGATGGAAAGTACAGGACGAACGCAAAATTGGAGAAAATGACTACTAATTCTTGTTTTGCATTAGAGCTAGAACAAGAACAGAACCATGCATCTTCTTCTGCTGCTGCTGCTCCAGCTGTAAAAGCAGGAGGATGGAAATCCATTAAGTATATCATTGGTACGATGATATCTCCCTTTGTTAATGCAGCTTTTCTGCATGTTGTTCCTCATTTATTGTTGTTGCTGATTTTGCTTTGTTTCGTTTGGAAGGTAACGAGTCGTTCGAGAAATTGGCATCTATGAGTTTGATATCCAATATGACACTGTACTTGCTTACTGAATACAATATGAGTAGCATAACTGTTGTTCTTGTGGTTCAAATTTGGAATGGCTGTTCCAATATTGCTTCACTTGCCGGTGCTTTCATTTCTGATACTTATCTGGGCAGATTCCGCACCCTCCTCTTTGGCTCCATTTCATCTCTTCTGGTAATTGAATATCTCATTTCATATCTTTTCCTACTCCCTGAACAAGCAATCACTTGGAATTAATCATAATCATAATATTATCTTTGGCCTACCCATATTACAATTAATAAAAGTTTGGCTAGTTATTTTAATTGCAGAACTCCTTCTCCGCCAACTGAGTCAGAACCAGATAGGCGGAGTTAGGTCCCACATAATATGAGATTCATTCATGCCTTTCTGGTTGTGAGCTGTTTGACAGGACAAGAGTTGTAAATCCAACTTTTTCTTGGTTGAACACTGGATTAAGGCTTCAAATCTTTTCCTTAAACTTCCAAGTTCTCTTTATCAATATGGGAGAGTAAAAACGTAAAATAGCAAATACATTACCACCTTTGATTGAATTTGACAGGGTATATTGACCATGACACTAACGGCAGGCATACATCAGCTACGTCCCCCTGCCTGCAAAGAACTATCTCATTGTCAGAAACCCCAAGGCTGGCAGCTTGGCGTCCTCTTTGCAGGCTTAGCATTCTTATCAATAGGCGCAGGCGGCATTAGGCCTTGCAACATTGCCTTCGGCGTTGATCAATTCGACACCAGGACAGAAAAGGGCAGGTCACAACTGGAGAGCTTCTTCAGTTGGTGGTACTTCACTTTCACCATTGCAATTGTTATTTCACTCGTTGGTGTTATCTATATCCAAACCAATATCAGCTGGACGCTAGGATTTGCCATTCCAACTGCCTGTCTCGCTTTCTCCATCGTCATTTTCTTGCTGGGCCGCCACACTTACATCATTAAGAAGCCTCAAGGTAGCATCTTTACTGACATGGCCAAGGTGATTGCAGCAGCTTGTAGGAAACGTAAGCTACAAGTTTCCGGAAAGCCCTTTTATGATCCTGCATTTGATGAACCAGACATGGAGAAAAAAAGGCTTCAACATACAGATAGATTCAAGTGCCTTGATAAGGCAGCTTTAATAGCTGATCCCAGTGAACTGGACAGCCAAGGAATCCCCAGTAATGGATGGAGACTTTGTAGTTTGCAGCAAGTAGAACACTTCAAATGTCTAGTGGGAATTCTGCCCATTTGGGTGACAGGAATTTGTTGTTTCATAGTAATGGACCAGAAAAACACTTTTGGGGTCCTTCAGATAGTCCAAACAGACAGATACATTGGGCCCCACTTCAAGGTCCCGCCGGGATGGTTGAACCTCGTATCAATGATAGCACTTGCAGTCTGGATATTCATTTACGAGTGCATTTTAATTCCTCTGAGCAAAATACTCACTAAGAGGGCTATAAGATTGACAATAGGAATTAGAATCAGAATTGGCATTTTGTTATCAATCTTATGCATGTTGGTGGCCGCAGTTGTTGAGAAAAAGCGGAGGGACTCGGCTTTGAGAAATGGTTCATTTATCTCACCAATGAGCTTTGTGTTCCTGTTGCCACAGTTTGCACTATCAGGACTGAATGAAGCTTTTTCTTCTATTGCTATAATGGAATTCTTTACAACGCAGATGCCCGAGGATATGAGAACCGTAGCCGGGGCAGTTTTCTTTCTGAGCCTGTCCATTGCAAATTACATAGGCTCCTTCATTGTCAATATGGTGCACAAAGCAACAACACATAATGGAAGGAAGCCATGGCTAGGTGGTCACGATCTTAACAAGCAAAGGCTTGATAATTTCTACTACCTTATTGCCAGTCTAGGAGCTTTAAATTTCCTATATTTTAATTTCTTTGCCAGCCGTTATTTGATTAGCAGCAGCAATGGCTGTGCTGGTGCAAGAGAGCAGCCGGAAGAAGATAGGAACTCAGTTGCTTGTACGGAGGGAGTGCCGCCTGAATTGGATGCACAAAAAGGGTCGGACTTAAACCGCTGCAGAGTAATAGACACTGAATCCATGGTGTAGATCTTGAATGCCAGACATTTATGGCTTGTTGTCTGGTAAGAATTAGTTTATTGTCTAGTATTGTGCCAGTGAGACAATAGACTGTAATGTTAAACAAGAACTTCACAACTGTAAGTATAGTGGTAGGACTCTCACCATCACTCTCATAATTGTCAGGTTCTTCTGAACTTAGTAAATGCAAGAATAATATGCAATGCTAAGTGATACAAGTACCTTGAACCCGATCAAGTGTTGAAACAATTTGAAAAAGACTGCAAACTTTGTTCAATTATTAATGATAATGTTCACAGCAAATGGTGTTCAAATAAAATGGACAGATTTTTAGTCATCATTTGGAGACGAAGTAAAAACTCTATATATCTCAAACTGCTTTCCTTAAAATTCTATCGAGTCCATATTTAGAAGCATAGACCAAGATGAATGCCTTTTCGTGCTGGGTGTTATGTAATTGCGGAGGCTAAGTCTGGGCGCAAAGGTATGCGGACAACAGGAAACAAAATACATAGATTTAACTGACAAAAGCACTCCTGAAGTGCTCAAAACAGAAACCTCAGTAAAAGGGTAACTTTTGGGGGAATACTTACTGAGTTAACATTACAATCTTTTCCTCCCAAAACAATTAGAATGTGACCCCTTTACAGTGTTCAGTATGCAGATGTATTAAAAAGCATATCCTCAGACTGTGTATGCTTGCTGAATTGTGTCAATGTCAAGCCCTTTCAATCTCACTACTGATTCCACATGACCCTTTAGTGTGTGCAATTCTCTTAATCTGCAACCAATCATTCAAAGAAAACAAATGAATACATGATTCTGCTTTTTGGAAAAACCAACAATAATAATGACTCTAAAGTTGGCTACCTTGCAATTTCAGCTCTCCTTTTAGCTTCTTCAGCCATTTGGTTGAGTTCACTGAAATGTGTGCGCTCAGTGAACATCTTGGTGTCAGGGGCTTGTAATCCATGCAACGTTCTTTGTGCATGTGCCCATTGAAGTTCCCTTTGTTCCTTTCCGAAGTCTTTTTGCCTTGTGAAAGCGATCTACACAACAAAGAAATACATGAGCTAAAAGCCAAAAGTAAAGTCCTATTTGGATGAACAAACAAACTCTACTTACCCTTTGCTCAATGACAAGATCCCAAGCCCTTCCACTCAAAGCATAACGAATGAAGAACTTAATCAAATCAAGCGGGATATAGAATATTATGTTATACAGCCATATTGCACCAGCCCAACCCCATCCTATTCCTTCTATTGCAGCAAAGCTCCAGTTTGCATAGACTGCAATCAAAGTGGCAATCTACACATGATAAAACCATTTTAGAAGTTGTACTTGATGCAACTGAGGAAAATCAGCAACAGAGGAAATAGCATTTCGCTTACCAGCTGAGCAACTCCAAAAGCAGCCACCAGTAATACACCAGGACGCTCAACATAGGACCAACCTCGAGACCGAGTCACAAAAATAAGGGCCTGACTAATAGTACTCACTTGAAGATAGATTGCCGAAGCAAGCTTTCGGAAATCATCATGAGCAGTTTTTTCAAGAGTTGGGACCCCAAATATTCGCTAAAAATATTCAAACACAAGTCAGCAAATATTGGAAAAAATATCCTCACTCCAAACAAACTAATATCAGGTGATTAAAACAATCAAAGTAGTGCAATAACAAACAAGCAATTTAATATGGAAAAACGCCAAAATCTAGGAGAAAAAACCACCCATAGATGAGAAGAGATCCACAATAATATAAAGATTACAAGATATGGTGTGTGAAGGTTCTCATTCATAACCCCACAACTTCCTAACCACTATCCCTACATCTCTCCCAAACTTCTACAAGGTTCCCACATAACCCCCACAGGCATTCACGGTATTATTTCTCTGATATCTCAAACTCTTATCCAACACAAATATTTATAACCCAAAATATATGCTTGGAAAGCAATCTCAATCCCACTCTGACACAAAAACCTAACTTGAATAGGAAGATAACTCACAATAGAATATTGACGCTAATTGATAACAATTAGAACTTGGATCAAACTCAACATCAAAGAATAGAAGAAAACTTGAAATTATCTAGAAAAAGTTCCGGGACTGAAATCTTAGAAAGATGAAATACCGGAAAGAAATCTGTTTTATATGCTGCCCAAAAGAATATGACTGTCATCACTGCCAAGTAACTTCCAAGCACAATGCCAGTAGTAAAAATCTCTGCCAGTTTCCAGCTATCTGGGAGAGGAGATGGTTTTACTCGATCTTTTGAAATTGTCATTATAGTACCTAAAATGTTATAGGCCTTGTTAGTTGCCAATAAAACACTTAGAACCATTATGATGGAAACAAACAAAAAGGAAAGCAATGATGAAGAAGAGAAACAACAGACCATCATTTAGGATGGCAATGATAAGCACCATAAAAGGTGGGAAGTCAAACTTCCATATGAGAGCCAGTAACATGAAACCAAGCTGTAGCAATGGCAAAAATGTAGAGGAGGTTTAAAAAAATTGATATACACCAATCATATGAAAAACGTTATTAACTATGTCATGCCAGCTAAAATGTAGATAACAAAGTTGAAAAACATTTCACATACCACAATACGAATTGTAATTGAGACTGCATAAATCTGCATGAAAGAAGAATCCAATTAGTCAACTGATATCAGTAAGAAACTAAAAATATGAACTCATATGACCCTAAGTGCATGGGCCTGGGCAAAAAAAATTTCCAGGAAACAGTAGTGTATTATAATGGAAGAAATAACAAAGCATAGGTATTGTAAACTGTTGAAAAGAGATCAACAACAGTTTGATTGCTCACGGTATAATTTTTCATTCTCTGGAAGATAGCTCGGCTGGTCAAAACAGCACTAATAATAACACTAAGGCCAGGTTCTGTCAAAACAATATCAGATGCACTACGTGCGGCATCAGTCGCATCAGCAACAGCTATACCAATATCTGCCTTTTTAAGGGCAGGCGCATCATTCACACCGTCACCAGTCATTCCACAGATATGTTTCCGAGCTTGCAACCGTTTCACAATCTCGTACTTGTGTTCTGGTCAGCCACATAAACCAATACCGAAATTGATGATTAATCATCCATCCAACACATGCCAAACTCAAGCAATAAGCATAAAGATTCAACTTGCAATGACCAACATTGAAGCATACCAGGAAAAACACCAGCAAATCCATCAGCTTTTTCAATCAGTTCATCAATGGGTAAGGCAGCAAAGGACTCATCCTTGTCCTGCCCAAGCAATGCAGATGAAGGATACATGTTGGTACCCATTCCCAAGCGACGGCCTGTTTCCTTTCCTATAGCTAGCTGATCCCCTGATAGAGAAACAAAAAATAAAAAAAACTGCAAGAAAAGGAGGCCCTCCTCAAGTAAGTCAAAAGATTTCAACTATTGTATGCAGAAGACCTGTAATCATTTTGACATTTACTCCTAGGTTTAGTGCCCTCCGTATTGTTTCTGCACTGTCATGCCTAGGCGGGTCAAAGAGAGGCATTAGGCCAATAAACTGCCAGGGTCCTCCAGCACTCTCTTTCCTTCCTTCTGGAACTTCCTGTATAAATGGAGATAGAGATATGAAATTGATCACATCATCAAGAAAGATAGAGAGGATACATAGAATCAATCAATTACCTGGTATGCTACTGCAAGGGATCTTAAACCTCGCTCTGCAAACTTGTCTATCACTGCATGAACTCTACGCTCAATGTCTGACTTGTTGTGTGCAAGATTAAGAATCTAATGAAGATGTCACAGGTCACAACCAATATATGAGACAGAAGGATAACAGAACGTTGTGGAAATCCATGATAGCAGATGTAGGTTACCTGCTCCGGTGCACCTTTGCTTACTCTATGCATTTTACCATCATGGTCAATATAAGTCAATGCCGTCCGCTTATCAGTAGGATTGAAAGGGAGAAAATGCAGTTCTTGAATACCAGCACGTGCCTATGAATGCCACAAGTTAGAAAGATAAAACTTTATAGAACTGAACACAATATGACATGCAATTATTTAGGCTATGAAAGTAGTGCGTAAACATATTTGTAGAAAATATCAAAACAACAGCAAATAATCAATGACTTACCTCCTTTGGATCAGCCAACATCCCAACTATAGCAGCATCTATAGCATCTTGATTCTCAGTTCTTGAGGCTCGGGCTGCCATCAAAACGACAGTATCTGGATCCACTCCTTTGGCAAAGACCTTATTGGTTAAAAAAGGAAAACTAGTCAGAACAAGCTAGTACGAACCAGACTAAATAAACCAGTTAGATCATTCAGTATCCAACCTCAATAAGATTTTTGTCAACAGTAAGCTTGTTTAATGTTAGAGTTCCCGTCTTATCACTGCAGAGCACATCCATGCCTGCCATCTCTTCAATAGCCGTCATCCTCTTTGTGATAGCTCCCTGAGAAAATTATAACTGTTACTTAGGTTACATATGATCAACAAATATGCTCAATGAGACATATTAAGGAACCTAACTGACCTGCTGAGATAATCTATGAGAACCGATGGCCATGGTCACTGAAAGAACTGTGGGCATGGCAATTGGAATTCCCCCAATAAGAAGTACAAGAAGGTTATCAATTCCAGGGCGATATTGCCGGTCTTGGATGGGATACATAACAATAATCTCAACAATCATTCCCACAGCAATTGAACATATGCAGAAGTTCCCAATTGCAGTCAAGACCTACATAACAACATAACCCAAAAAAGAAGAAAAATTAAATTCTGAATATAAAAGCAGCATTTTCAATTGAATGCAGAAGAAATGTGTGAGCTATCAAGTTACCTTTTGGAAGTGACCCACTTGATTAGTGCTATCCACAAGGTGAGCAGCTTTGCCAAAAAAGGTATGAACACCTGTGGCAATCACCAGAGCTTCAATTTCTCCTTGTTTGCAGGTAGAACCAGAATACACACCATCTCCAGGACCCTTTGTCACTGGCAGGGATTCACCTGTAAGCGCAGACTGGAAAGCACAAAACCCAGGACCATCACCCATTTGGCTTGTGGATGAAGTTGGGTATTTATATTATATGAAGAAAATAAACATATGAGAGAGAACGCACCTGATCAATTTTTAATGGATCCCCTTCCAGAAGACGGGCATCCGCGGGTATAATATCCCCAAGTTTGACACTAATGATGTCACCGGGAACCAGAACTGCAGCATCTTCCTCACTCCATCTACCATCTCGAAGAACCTTTTGCAACATCACATGAGAAATGATATCATAAGAAAAAGGAAATGCATGGGAAGAAAGAAGCTGAAGACAAAGCGAAGATTTTATAATTTACAACGTCAATAGTGAAATCAAAAATTGCATTGGCGCAGCAACTAGTCTAATGCAATAAAAGAAAAAAAAGTTGAATTAGATGCTTAAGTTGACACCTTTGCTTTTGGAGCGAGACGAGCCATGAGAGCAGCTGCAGCATTACCCGCATTGTTTTCTTCGATGAAACTAATAGTTGAATTGATGACAAGCAGCGTGATGATACCCACAAAGTCTTGCCAGTCAGGGTCCTTCCCCTGCATATATAATTTTAAGGTACAATTTAATAATTTTCAACATATACATCAAAGGTTCAAACAAGTTTCTTATAAGAAGTCCAAAGTTTAGTATACTCACTCCTCCATTGGCAAGCGCAATTGCCATTATAGCAGCAGCCTCCATGACCCAAGACAGAGGATTCCACATAAATCCCAAAAACTTCAAAATTTTGCTTTCCTGAAAAAAGAAGGGCGAAAAAACCCATAAGATAATTTCACCAGAAAACACAAGTTTCTACTTAATAACAAGACTTTGGAGAAGGCGTGCAACGAAGGTGACCAAGAAACCTGCTTCTCTTCAAGCTTGTTGTGCCCAAAAATAGTAAGTCTCTGTTCAGCAGCCTCACTGGTGAGACCTTCTCTGCTACATCTCAGATTCTCAAAAACTTCTTCAATGGGTATGTTTTCCTGCATTCACAAAGCAAACACAGTTACCAAATCCACACCCCAAGCAAACAACAAAGGCATCAGGTTATTCAGATCTATTACCAAATCCACAGCTTCCTTCACCACAGCCTCCAAAACTTCAGACTTATCACCCATCTTCTCTTCCTCTCTGTTTACTACTCTCTCCAACTTTTTCTCACTACAAAACCATTCAGAGAAGAGAGATAACCAGCCTGTACCAAATGGACAACTAAAACAGAATATCAGTTGGGGAACCTAATTCAGAGGCCAAATTAGGGACCAACAACGTAACTATGAGTATGATAATTTATCAGAGTACAACCCAATGACACAAGAACAGCAGAACCCAGTAGAAGAAACTGCTATGGCACTATTTGGATTAGCACAAGCAGCAAGTAGCTGTCACAAAGGCCAAAACTTTCCTTCTTTTCGTTTTTTTTTTTTTTTTTTTTTTAACGTTTGTTAATTTCTCTGATTAATCTGAACGTGAATCATTAAAAAAAAGACTCCTGAAACGGTATTAGCAGAAGCAGCAAGCAGCTGTTACAAAGGCCAAAACTTTCCTTCTTTTCTTTTTTTTTTTTTTTTTAACGTTTGTTAATTTTTCTGATTAACCTGAATGTGAATTATTAAAAAAAAAAAAAAAAAAACTCCTGGAACGGTAGCACCTTTTAATTAAACTTAGGAACTGATTAATCTGGTCTGGTTTGGCTTAGAATATACTTTGTACTAGCTGTTATGTTCCATAAGCATGAGGACAAAATTGTAATTGAAGAAATATTTGAACATTATTTGTATTTTTTCTGAGAACTGTTTTAGATATGGGAATAAAGCTGCCCTTGGGTCTGGAGTATTATTGGACTCTGTACCATGAGCCGCACATGCATCTCACTTCTGCTCCTCGTTGTTTTCAATTTCTTTTACCCTCCTAAAAGATTTGCTTTCTCAAATTCAAGAATCACGTTAGTCGCTCTCCGTGATGACGTGTGGCTACGAAATTAGAGACTTAACCCCCTGAATGGTTGAGGCGAGATTAAACACTTAACCCCTTGAATGGTTGGAGACAAAAGACAGAGGAAAGAAAATAAGAGAAAAAAAAAATTATTAACCGGTAGAAAAGAAAATAAAAGAGAAGAAAATAAAAAGAAAAGAAAAATTTATTAATTGATTGAAAAGAAAATAAGAAGAAAGAAAAGAGGAATAATAATATAAAAAATAATATAAAATTAATATTTAATCAATTAAATATTTTAATTTTTAAATTTTTTTAATTATAATTATAAATAAATAAATAACTTTTATATTAAAAAATATTTTTTTGACAAAATAAATAAATGTAACAATAATAATCTTGAAACATAAATGCAATTGAGTAACATTATTAATACAAATATATTTTTTAAATACAAATCCTTCCAAATCTCCAAAGTAACAAAATGTTAATTTTATTGGCCTGACTCGAATTTTACCTCTTATATATTTATTTTTCCACTGATTTGAAATTTTTACTATTCAAGCCCATAATTATACACTTTTATTATTCTATTTATGACAACACATGTTGTATAAATAATATAATATTACTTAAATATTACTTAATAATTAAGCTCAATGAAGATTTAATGCTAAATTTGTGACTCCTAAAATATTAAAAATGATAATTTTTGAAAGAACAGGCCTTTATTTATTTATCCAAAAAAAAAGATGATAGTACTATTTTATCATTTCGCCCGTTATAAATATTAAATAGTGCTACTTGCATTACTATTTATTCATGACCTACACATGCATACACAGCCTGATTTAAATTTAAAGAAAAAAGTATGTTTAGAATGTTTTATTTTTAAATAATAAGAATAATTAATTTCCTATACTCACACATACGAATCCCAAATCAAATCCAGATATAAGGAAAAGCAACACCTTGAATACCATTTTGAGCAAAAACCTCTTGGCATTACAGGGAATGTTATAAACAAACAAAAGTGCAACTACGTTTGTTTCACAGGGAGTTCCCTGACTTTCACCTACTATCTTCCTCCTTGCCAATGTTTGTAGAACCATCTCAAGTGGCTGGAAATTAAATATTTCAAGAAGACTACTTGATTTTACATATGTATAGCTCCGAATGAAGTGCTGAAACATATGAAAGTTATAAAAACCTGTAACCTATTCCTTATGCCACAACCAAAACCTCTCCTCTAGTGGTGCAGGGTCTGATGCAGAGCTTACAACCATACTCCATCTCAAGCGCCTGCACTATTACAAACAACTATCAACCAAACTTAAGCCAAATGGCTAACTTTCAAAGTAACCAATTTCACAATGGCCATACCTGCCCTTAAAAGATGAGCACTGGAATGCCAGAAAGTATCCCGTCCTTCATCATCCTCAAATTTGAAAATCTGCAGCTCACAGTCATCCTCCAAAGGCC
>JANHAO010018740.1:0-13477 GCA_026873985.1 Saraca asoca
CTCTACTCAGGCAAAGCCAGTATGAGTAAATTTAATGCAAGTATCATAAACTTAATTCTACAACTCATAACAAATTCAAAAGCCCCACCATACAGACACACAACTATAGGTACAGAGAAATAGTAGCATAGCTCCAGAAATTGAAATAGAAGATTGAAAAAAAAAAAAGATTAACAGTCTAACACAATCAGTTCCAAGCTTCCCTAAACAATCATTATGGCTAAAACACTAATAAAAATGGAAAGTTTTGGCGTAAAATCAGCTTCATAAATGCTTGAGTTAACCCACTTACTAATACCCCAAATAACAAAAGATTAATAGACAATATCCAAATCAAATGATATCTATGCTCTCAAGTAAGAAAATCAGTTCCACCCGGGAATAACTTTTCCTGGTAAACAACAAGGTAAGCATCAATCAGTCAATGACATTAGGTTCTATATCGGTGAAATAGAGCAAAGGGATTTTACGCATGGGATTTATCGGACTCGTCGTCATCTTCCAAATAGGGGTGCTTAGAGTTACTGCGTGATGATGTCCCCTCCATTGTTGCTGACCCAGTCAGTGGGGCTTTGGCTCTGATTTCAAGCGAAATTTTCAGCTTCAGAGAAAGTGAGGAAGACAATGATTTCCGCTTCAAAATTTTCAGTCGGCGACATGTCTGTCCTTTTTCTGCATTACATCCAAAGTACTCTTACGTGTTTTTAAAAATATTTTCTCCTTGATATATTTGATTTGTTCCAAAAAAGGGGTCTGGGATAACACATTTTATCCACTTCCATAAATTACTACTTAAAATTTAAAATTATACATTTTATTTTATGAATTATTCTATAATACGAGACGGTTAAATTAAATATTAAATTTAATAAAAATAAAATAATTTATTCATAAATATAAATTTTAAAAAAATAACGTGTATATTTATCTTTAATTCTATTTATATTAGTACATGATAAATTATATATTATTATAATATTTATATAAATTATTTTAAATTTAAATATTTAAAATAATTAAAAATAATTTATAAACAAAAATTATAATAATATAAAAGTGTATTAATATCATTTTTTTTCATTGGAATAGAAAGTTAGAAAAAATTTACATCATCAACATCAATATTTTTAGTATTGATATTAAGTAAGGTTAATATTAAAAAGAGAAAAACATAAAAAAATGCTTTTTGACTTTAAGGTGGTTGAATTTAATTCTTATCAATTTTATAAGTTTAAAATTATATCATTAAAGTATAAAAAAAATTAAAATTTGCACTCATTATTTATTTAACTATTTATTTTATTTAATTAAGTAATTTCTGTATTAATTTTTTTAACAAGAATTATAATATTATTACATGTTAGTTTATCACATTAGTTTTCATATAATTTTAAATTTATTTTTATGTATTTAATTAAAATTTTATATATTTAATTTAATTTTTATTAATTATATAATGTAGAAAACAAATAAGATGTCCAATAATATTGTGACTTATTTAACAAATTCACGGAAAAATTATATACTTAAATAAAATGGTTAATTATGTAAATAATAGTTGCATATTCCAAAATTTTGTATAATTTAACACTTCTATTTCAATTTTTAAAGGTTAATAATAATATAATCCAATTATCCAAAAGTTCAAAGGAACTTTTTATATTGGAAATATAAGTTTGGATTAAAAAATTATACATTAAATATATATAAATAAATAAATTGAGAAAATATTAAAATAAAATAAAATATCAATTTAAAAAACTCTCGTTATGAAAATAAAAAATATTAGCTAAATAAAACAAATTAAAAAGAAATCATATGACACACATAATTTTTTTAATTTATTTTTAATTTTACTTTTAATTTTACATTTATATGATACTTTTTCCATTATTTATTTTATATTCATGACAGTTTTTTAAGTTTTATAATTATAATTCTATTATATAATATTTTTAAATATTTTTTATTATTAAATAAATTCTCTTTCTATTTTTGTAAAATAATTAATTTTGTTAATAAATTTGTATAAAATTTATATATTAATAATATTATATATATTAATTTATTAAATCAAAATTAATAATTATTTAAAATTAGTTTAATATATATACTAAATCTATTAATCCAACAGTTAAAAAAAAAAAGGAGAGGGAAACAAACTTTACCCTATTTATACCAGGATAAAATTAGTCTAATCCCCCCCCCCAAACAAAAAAAAAGATTTCCCCTAAAAAAGTAAGATGTGTCTTGGTAAAAAAAAAAAAAACCAATTTAATATTTTTAGTTTCCTAACATGCTTCTTATTTTTCTAAAATTAGGTCTTAGAATTTATATAAGTTTCTTCAATTTGTGGGTTGTTTCAAAGAAAACGTAGCCATGCATTTATAAATTCTTTTAAAATGCAAATGACAGTTTCTTCAAATGAATTCTACTTACAATTGACGGAGTGAACCCCAAGGAGATGACTCCTCAAATCTCTGTTTCTTCAGCGGTTAGCACCAAGTCAGCAAGTTGCTTCCTACACTCCCAGCATCCTCGGTGGACATTATTACTCAAATGCTCAATTCCACCAAAATCCTCCACCTCCTCCGCCGAACCACACTCTCAAAGCCCCCAAACCACCGCTATCCAATCCCTTTCTGCAACAACTACCTAAAAACCCTAACCACCACCACCGCCGCCGCCGCTTCCAAGGATGATTACTTTGCCGCCATCCATCACATCTCCAACATCGTGCGCCGCGATTTCTACATGGAGCGCACTCTCAACAGGCTCCGCATCACTGTCAACTCCGAGCTCGTCTTCCGCGTTCTTCGCGCTTGCTCCAATTCTGCCACCGAGTCCTTCCGCTTCTTCAACTGGGCTCGCTCTCAGTGTCCTTTGTACCAACCCACTTCCGTGGAGTTCGAGGAACTCATAAAAATCCTCGCCCGTGGCAAAAAGTATGAAACCATGTGGAAAATAGTTCATCAGATGAAGACCCAGAACCTCAGTTTGTCTCCTGAGACTGTATCCTTCGTCATCGAAGAGTATGGTAAGCATGGCCTTTTGGACCAAGCTGTTGAGATTTTCAACAAGTCGAAAATTTTCAATTGCCCACAAAATGTTCAGGTGTATAATTCTTTGCTTTTTGCGCTTTGTGAGGTGAAAATGTTTCATGGGGCTTACGCATTGATAAGGAGGATGATTAGGAAGGGCGTGAATCCTGATAAGAGGACTTACGCAGTTCTTGTGAATGCTTGGTGCTCTGCAGGGAAGATGAGAGAGGCACAAGAATTTTTGGAGGAGATGAGTAAGAAGGGCTTTAATCCGCCCGTGAGAGGCCGTGATCTTTTGATTGAAGGTCTATTAAATGCTGGGTATTTTGAGGCAGCGAAGGAGATGATGAGGAAAATGGCTAAGGAAGGATTTGTGCCTGATATAGAAACGTTTAATACATTGATGGAAGCAATATGTAAGTCTGGTGAGGTTGAATTTTGTGTTGGCCTTTATCACGAAGTTTGTAAATTGGGGCTGACACCAGATATGAATACTTATAAGATACTAATACCTGGAGTTTCAAAGATTGGTTTGATGGATGAGGCATTTAAACTCTTTCATAATTCAGTTGAAGACGGGCACAAACCATTTCCGAGTTTATATGCTCCCATAATGAAAGCTCTATGTAGGAGGGGTCAGTTTGATGATGCATTTTGTTTTTTCAGTGATATGAAGGTGAAGGGGCATCCACCAAACCGCCCTGTATATACTATGTTGATAACCATGTGTGGACGTGGAGGCCGGTTTGTTGAGGCGGCTAATTACTTGGTGGAGATGACTGAGTTGGGTTTGACACCAATTTCTCGTTGTTTTGACATGGTTACTGATGGATTGAAGAATTGTGGAAAACATGATTTAGCCAAGAGAATAGAACAATTGGAAGTTTCTCTTCGTGGCCTATGATCATAAAACCATCCTCTTTAAAGTTTTGACCTGTGGCAGATGTATGTACCTTTACTATAGCTGAATGCTGAAATTACTCAAACAAAAGGGCTTGTAACTATGGAGTATAGGTCCTGATCCTCCTGCCTTGTAAGCTTTTTATCTGCTCGAATTTATTAAATTGTGCGTATAATTCCATGAAATATCCAACTACCAATTTTTTCTCTGAGCTTGATGAATATCTATGTAAGAAACTCTTGGTTGTTTCCCTTATATTTGATTGCAATTCTCATATCTTACTGCATAAAACTATTTTTTCCTCTTTCTCATCAGGTATGATGTTGCTCTTCTGCCGACGTCTTTTAATGCTTAACTCAGTGCTAGATATTAAAATTGCCTTATGAATGTGAAATTGACTTAAATAGACTGAATATTAACTATCCTCATATCACTTCAACGCTGCTTCATGCTTCTAAAGTTTTTTCATCTGGTCATGCAGGTAGTGCTCTGTAGGAGGAGAAAATTTATCCAGAATGGCACGAGGTTTGATACTGACGACATTTAAAAGATATCCTATGGGGGTCTGAGCCTCTGGGGATCGTGGTCTGAGATCATTTGACATTTAATTCACCATTTTGCGTCAGGGCTTAATGGTTGTTAATGGTTGTCAGTGCTTGCATTAAAGTGACTTGAGAAATTTTCAACATCTTCATGCTGGTGAGCATTTAACTAGCACCATGTACTCTAAGTTGAGTTATTTATTGAGGGAAAGAACTTTCTCTCTTATGATGTTATAAAATCATTCTATCGTATGTTTTCATCTCATTTAAGTTGGTGTTAACATTTTTCTGACCATGCGCTATAATGTTGCTTTGTACGCGGGCTTTTTGGATTTCATCACCCCTTTGATTGTGATATTCTCTCTGCCTGGGAATGTAGAGTATTAGGATCCTCTGCTGTTAGTGTAAAATCCAGAGATCATTTGGAGATGGGTCATCATCGATCCATTTATTTATTTATACTTTAATTAGAATTTTAAATAAATATTCATGGTTAATCTAATTTATTTTTTTATCTATTAAATTATTTATTATTTTAATTTTATTATTTTTATGGATGTTATTATTTTTCTTCATCATTATTATTATTATTATTTGACGCCGCCATTTCAAAATAAATTTACATTATTAGAATTTTTTAAATTATATTTTCACTTCCCTTTTAAAATTCTATTTTTTTAAATTTTTAGTGGCATAAATAATCACTTTTTTAATATTATATTTTTTTAAAGTTATTTTAATGTCAAATGCAGTTAATTAAATATTTGATCATTAACATGCATTAAATAAAAATCATGTAATAGTCATTACAATAAAATTGAAAATATTTGAAAAAGTAAAATTGTGTAGATCTTCAATAGCAACGACATTTGAGACTGCTTCTCCCATAAAGTTCTTCTGAGATTTAATTGATAACTTCAAGTCTCAGATTTCTAAATAAATTGTTATCTAACACTATTTATTATCCTAATTAGTTATGCTTTTTCTATGTATTGATTTTAAAAAAATATTGTTTTAATAAAAAATTTTGAGAATATGTTGAAACAAATAATTAATCACTAATATTTAGACAAAAAAATAACTAAATATATTATATAAATCAATATTAATTAACTCTTGAAAAATCTTTAATTACAAATATCTATATAAAGATAAAAAAAATGCTAAATATATCGTTTGTTTTATTATATCAAAATGTTAAACATAAATATAAATAGATAAATAGTTATTCATAAGTTGACTTAATATGTCACTTATTTCGTCAGATCAATAATAACTCAATCTATAAATATCCAAAAGCTAATATGGATGAATCAAAATAAGGATGAATATAGATGAATAAATGGATATGGATCACAATTGTCAAATTTATTAGTGCATAAAGAACGAATGGATAGTGCTAGTCTTTCACTGAATTTTAATTATTAATTAAATTTGATCAGAATTATGGAACCTATTTCATAAAATCCTTTTCCTCCCCCTCCTTATGGATGAATTTTGTAATATTTTTTTCTTAGCAAGAGGGTATGGATTTTCAAGGAAAAAAATGGATGTTGTAAAACAATAGGGTGGTATTAAGAAACATAATTAGGATTATTTTGAATTTTATTGATAGGTAAATTACTTCGACCTCCCCTAAGATTTGAGCTAATTACACATGTTAGCCTTTGATTTTGGGAAAAAAAACACAAATCTCTCTTATTTTGATAGAAGTTCAATATTGTTAGAAGTGTAATGTTAAATGTCTTTTATATCATCTATTAGTGATGAGAAGGAATTGCTTTATCTTTTCAAAGTAAAATTACTTTCATTTTGTTTCCCAACGATGACAAGCTATGGGGTTTTTCTTTGGCCTCCATTAAAGAAAGCATGAAGAGATTCTAATTGGAAAGGGGTTTTCTAGAACTAAGGAGAGAGGCTCAAGCTACTTTACATATTGAAAAATCGTCAGAGAGAACTTGGTGAATTCATCTCCTTCGTGCTATATAGTTTAAGTAGAAAACCCACAAAAATCCAAAATGTTAGGACTACAATAATGAAACATTTTGTGTGTATTTTTTCTTTTGATTTCTGAGTGACTAAATGGTAAAAATGTGACATTTTTTTTGTTGGATTTATTTTATACTTTTTTGTGATTGTGTTGTATTTTTTCTCTTCGATTTGCCAAACTTTTTGCATTGTTCATTGTGTTTTTTTTCTAATTATTGAATGATGGAATGGCAAAAATGCAATCTTTATTTTGCTACTTCTTTTCTTACTTACTTTTTAATGGGTTTTTGTAATTCGATATGTTTTTTTCATTTTGATTTCTCAGAACATTCCCATTTTTAGTATTCTGATGTTTGAGTTGTTGGTAGTGGGATTTTAGTTGGTTGGTTTTGAACAATGAAAGGAATATAACAAGTTGTATTGTCCTTGTTGTAACTTGAATGGTTAACAAAATGACCTTCTATGTTATTGTAAACTTGACTGGTTAACAAAATGACTTGTACTTTTAGTCTTTTTTCTTTTTTTGTAATTTTACTTAGTTTTTCAAGTGGGCACAAATGATTGGATTGTAATTCTTGTTTGATATTATATGACATTGTAATTTTGCTTAGTTTGACCTTTTCTATTTGACTTACAAGCGTAATATGGTGCTATTAGGTTGGTTTGACCTTGTTGCACTTAATAAAAATCACATGATGATAATTACTTATGTGGATCCAAATAGGTATTCATATTTGGACCTTGGGGATGATGTGCTAAATGGCTTCTTGAAGGGTGATAGTGGTGTTAGGTTGATAATAGAGATAGAGTATGAGGTATGGTTTAACAAGTCCATGAGATGCATCACAGAAAACAAAGACATTCTAGATATGTTTTGCCTATTGAAATGACAACTCAAATTAAGATCCATGTGAAGACCATTCCATATGAGCCACTGAATGTAGAGGTATTCCCTTTACAAGTTTCTCAAGTGACCTAGGTTATACCTAATAATGCTAATGCTAACTTGAATGTATGTGTTAGTGATGAAAATATAGAAAATAATGATGACAATGATATCATATCTTCTGATGATGATGAGTTCTTTGATTTTGTTGTTGGAAATGAATTTTGGGGGAATGATTTTGAAGAGAACGATGGCTTTGATCTTTGAAAAGGCTAGTGGGAGTATAGTAGAACTTGAAGAAGATCAATAATCACAAAATGACATAAATCATATAGTTAAGGATAAACCTAATCAAGCATCTCAGGTTGTTGAGATAAGTAATTAAGTTTAGAGTACATATGTATTCTAGAGATCTAGTAGGGAACATTTTAAAACCTAAAAGATATAATTTTCTCCTTACACATGAGAACAACAATTAACATACTAGTTTTCAGGAAGCAATATTAGATATTGATTCCTTGAAATGGCATGAAGTCATGAAATCTAAAATAGATTCAATGTATGAAAATCAAGTACAGGACTTTGATCATCGCACCTGAAGAAATAAACCCATCAAGTGCAAGTGGGTCTTTAAGAGAAAGATAGATACAGATGGCGAGATATGAACCTACAAAGTTAGGTTGGTGGCAAAAGGTTATAGACAAGTTCAAGGAGTTAATTATAAGGAGACCTTTTAGCCAATTGCCATGTTGAAATCCATTAGGTTTTACTTACAATAGCTGTATGCCATGATTATAAGATTTGACCAATCGATGTCAAAACAATTTTCCTTAATGAAAACTTGTAATAGAGGAATAATGTCTCTGTCACTTATCCATGTATTAAAGAAGAAGAAGAAAATGATGAGGAAAAGATGAGAATAGTGTCCCTAGTCCTAGTCCTTGTATATATATATTTATATACTTTTTTAAAAAAAAACAAAGGCCATCTTGGCTCTTTAGTAAACAGAGGCCAAGATTGGCTTTTGTAACTCGCCATCTTTGTCTTTCTTTTTCATTTTTTTTACAACTCAACAATTGTTTTCTCTTTTATTTTCCTTTCATAGCTCAACAACTGAAAGTTTAGGAATTATCAAGTTCAAATACAAGACAAAAAGAAGTGCATTTGCACATTTCAAAGATTAGTATTCAACACTTTCCACTCTAAGATTAAAATTAAAGGCTTTCTTCTATCAGTTTGATTTTCCTCTTTGTAGTTATCATCTTTCTATTTCTTTTTATAGATTATTCTTGAACAACATGCTCATTTTTACTTTTGACTATTTTTACTCTTTCTAAAATGTAATCATGTAATCAAAAAATTGAAAATAAAAATAATAAAAATAAAAAAATGCTATGTGCATGTATGAGGATGAAGAAGGATGAAGGAGATATACTAGTAAATTTGAGCTATGAGATTTGAAGATAAGGGTTCTTTATTATTGATCTCTTTTTTCTGCTTTGAGAGAAGAAAAAAATGAGTTTTTCTTTGTCTGCCCTCCCCTTTTCTTATCTGAAAGCCCTCTATTTATTCAAAAAAATTTATACTTTTGTGATTTGATTTTTACTTAATTTCTCTTGGTTGTAAGCTATTTCCTCTGATTCATAAATTATTCATTAATTACCATTGGATTTTAAATTATTCTCTTATTTTGGGAAATGTTGAATTGCACAAGGAAGCTTATTTTAGGAAAAATTCATGGCTCAAGAAAGAAGCAAATAGTTGTGGAGGCTTGTAAATTGCAAATTAAGCACTTCTTAGTTGAAACTTTTTATTTTTTATATATTTTTCTTGTATAAAGTACACTAAAATTCATTTTTTTTGGTATTTTTATATTCCTTTTAGCTTAAAAAATGCTACTTTATAAGTAATATTTTTATAATTTTTACTCTTAGTAAAATAATAAAAAAAGATAATTTATCTTGAAAGTTTAGTGCCAATTGGTCATAAAACATGTTAAACCTATATAAAATTGAGTATCTATAGCTACCCTTATACTCATTCTTCTAGTATTAGAATGTGGGTAAAGGTTTAGACACCAAATTTCTAGAAATAACAAGAAATCTCATCAATCAACAACACATGCTTGAATAGAAGATTGTAAAATATAAGAAAGACAAGCTTCCTATTTGTTAGAATTGCTTATAGTTGGTTGAATTCATCAAGAAAATAAAAGACCTACTTTCTATAAGCTTAACCCACCAATGCTAAGTTTGAGTTAATAATTGGAATGTAAATGACCTGCCTTTCACAGGCTTGACCCATCAAAGCTGAGTTTAAATTAACAATAGAAAGTAAAAAACTTGCTTTTCACATGCTTGACCCCTACCAATGCTGGGTTTGAATTAATAATAGAAAGTAAAAGACCTGCTTTTTGTAGCCTTGACTTGTCAATGCTAGGTTCAATTTAACAACAAAAAGTAAAGACTTATTTTTCACAAGCTCGACCTACCAATGCTAGGTTCAATTTAACAATAAAAAGTAAAAAACCTATTTTTTACAAGCTTGACTTGGCAATATAGGGTTCAATTCAACAACAGAAAGGTTGATGCATTTAGAGAAACATGACATATAAGTGAACATCGTGTAGCATATAATGCGTGTCTCAAGTTAAATAAAGCACTACCATTTATTGCCTTCTAGGTGACATAAACTATGTCGTATTTAGACAATAGCACTTGCCATTGAGCAATTCTTCCCATTATGGTAGGCTTTTTGAAGATGTACTTGATTGGATCCATCTTTAATACCAGCCATGTAGTATAACATAATGTGTATTATCTTAAGTGATGAGCTATCCATGCCAAGGCATAACAAATACACTCCAAGAGAGAATATTTTCACTTATAGTCTGTGAACTTCTTACTCAAATACTATATTGTTTGTTCTTTTCTTCTTGATTCATCATACTACCTTAATACACAACCCATAGACTTTTCAAGCACGATCAAGTACATGATAAGGGGTTTTCTGGGTGACAGTGGTACCAAGACTGAAGGTTTCTGCAAATATTGCTTGATATTTATGAATGCTTCTTGGCATTTCTTATTCCATTCTATGGTTTGATTCTTAAGCAAAAGCTTGAATAATGGATCACAAGTAGTTGTTAATTGGGATATGAACCTAGAAATGTAATTTAACCTCCTTAAGAAACCTCGAACTTTTTTCTTCATGTGTGGTATTGGTATCTCCAAAATAGCATGAACTTTTGCAAGATTGACTTCTATTCCATTTTGACTGACCACAAACCCAATAGCTTCCTTGTCCTTAAGGGTCCCAAAATATGGATCTTGCCCTTTTTACGTTTGTAAATTATATACTCTTTAAACTTGAGAGATTGGATTCTTGTTGTACAAGGTTTTTCAGAAAAAAAAGAGGTTTCTATTGGAAGATAAAAAATGTATGGAAATGACTGGTAGAATTGAAAATTCAATTATCAATTATTCAAATTAAACAATTAGTTTATCAACTAATAAAATTTTAGTAATCAGAATGGTTTTAGAAAATCATAATATCGAAATGTTAGCAGTGTAGAAATGAAAGGTGCAAAAAAGATAAACAAGAAACACTAGGGTTTTAAAGTAGTTCAACTTCACCTGAAATCGTAGATGAAGTATACATCTATTAGATCGATCCTCAACTAGATGATCTCTTTCATTACAATTCATAAGATTTAAATCGAGCTCCTGAAAATCAGTTTACAACAAGATTTCACTGGGCTCTTGCCTAGTGTAGATATACTAACAATACACCTTCAGCTTAATTGTAATCAACCTTACAACTAATAGAAGATGCAAGGAAGATCAACCTCTTCCTTGTATCTGTAGTTCCTAATCAACCTTAGAAACCTAAAAGACAAATAACATTTTGGTAAAAGAAAACAATACCAAACTTGAGATGAAAATATTAGGAAACTAACTGTTTAACCTTCACAAGATTTGATCCAAGTAGTTAATCCAATGTATTTTTGAAAGGGTGAGTTAGATCAAATGAAGTATAAGAACTCTCTCTATTTTTTGCACTCAAAATGATAAAGAATGATATGAAAAACTTATGTTGAAATGAGAGTGAAAGGGTATTTATAGTTATTGTAACCGACATTTGAAAATAACCGATTTTTAGTCTTGAATTGATTCGTGAATCGATTTGTAGCGATTATAACTAACTAATAACTGACTAATCGATTTGTGAATCAATTTAACTTGTGAAAATCATGAAGAAATTCATGATTGAATCGATGCATAAATTGATTACTCTTTATGTAAAAAGATTTATGAATCGATTGCATAATCAATTCAAAATGTTTTCCAATGTTTCAGTAAAAACATTTTCAAAAACTTTTCTTCACGAATCAATTTATGAATCGATTCAAGTACATTCTATAAGATTTCATATTTGAATTGATCCACACAATGGAAAATAATTTTTATAAAAATTTAACTTGTCCAAATGCATTGAAAATATAGTTAGAAAACATTTGTTTTAAACTCATTTCATTTACTTTATTTTAGCCTTAGATTAGCTATTTTAGAAAATTATGTGGATAAAAAACTAATTAGATTACACTTACAAAAAATCCTATAGAAATCAATAAACCCTAAGACCAAGTTGGATCTTTTGAAATCTTCAATGTAACTTGTTCAACTTTATATCTGTAAAATAAACAAATACTCAAAGTATAGGTTAGATCATTAACCGACTGTCGAGACCAGTCAGATTAGTAATTTATAACCGGATTATCCTATTCTACTTGTAGTATAAGGCAACACCGGATTGAACCTAAAAATCATTCTAATGATATCAATCAGATTAAGAAATAAAAAATAAAGGGGGGGTTGGCAGTAACTAATCTACAACTACATTAACATGCAAAAACTAAAATAGAAGAAGATAAACCAACCAGCCAAGAGAATCAACTTGAGATTAATACTTCCTTGATTACTAAATATTCATTCAATTATTAATCATATTCTATGGCTTAAAATCACAACAAGGATCCTTGAAAATGATTAATGAGTGTAATCAGAACTCAGTCACAAACAATCCATCAAAATCTCAATGCATTGCTTGGTTTTCCTATTCTCTTTCTAAAGGTGATTATCGAAATCTCAATAATCATATTAACATCTTAAATGGATCCATTCAACTCAGATATCACAATAAAAACAAAGAGGAAAGGAGAAGAAATGACTAACAGATTGAATGCAGAATGAAGTCTCAAGATCTTAACATTAATCTCCAAGTTAGTAGCCCTTTGAACTGATTACAACATATTCAGCCTTCCACGGAATGGAGGCATGAAAATGTAGAGAAAAGAAAAGAAGAAATGTCCTACACTACTTTACAATACAACGCATGTTCTGCCCTTGCAAAACTGAACTAAGAAGCCAAGGACTTTGCCCGGGAAAAGAGAAGACAGCTACTGGTAGGTGAGTAGGCAATGATTATGGTGCAGTCTGGTTGCTTGCTGCCACTATTCTTGTGTGTTGAGTCTCAATGTAGACTGCTTCTCTAGCTTTTCTTTTGACTTACTGCTCCTAGCTAGTTAAGTCTGAGTTGGAGCAAGGGATGATTTGTTGGGCTCAAGATCCATGCCAATTGGGGGCCTTAAAACCAAATTCTGCAAAGGCCCATTTAATTAGCATTATGTCTCTAAATTGCATCTCCAATTGGACGCCCAATTTTCTGGATTCAGGTCTGGAAGCCTTCATGAAAGTTGTATCATTGTATCTTATCTTTAATTTGGTCTTTGTTTCACCTTATTTGGACTTGTATAACTCCAGATATGGCCTAATGAATGCTAAGAGGTCAGGATGCTCGGGAGAGGCTGAGGCAACATTCTAGTCTTGAATTTAACTCTAAATTTAGATAGCCAATTGTGAGATTCAACCTTGAAGTTCTTCATGAAGTTTGTAGATCTATGTCTCAGCTTTCCTACAAAATAAGAATCACATTAATTGGACAAGTAGAGCTCAAGTTACAACTAAAATACAAAAATTGCTCAAAATGGCCAAATTATGCAGAATTTCTTCTAATGATGCCAATTGACACAAATCATAAATATGTAATAACACAGCTG
>JANHAO010018741.1:0-13487 GCA_026873985.1 Saraca asoca
CATCCAAGTAATGTATGAAAAAGCGTACAATTCTTGCGCGAAGCTGTGTCCAAGTAATGTGCTAGCCCCGCACATAATTCTTGCGTAGAATGATGGTCACGTCCAAGTAATGTGCAAGTCGCACAGAATTCTTGCACACGTCAAGGGCATAATAATGACTACACATCCAAGTAATGCACGAAAAAACGTACAATTCTTGCGCGAAGCTGCGTCCAAGTAATGTGCTAGCCCCACACATAATTCTTATGCAAAATGACGGTCGCGTCCAAGTAATGTGCTAGTTGCACAGAATTCTTGCGCACGTCAAGGGCACGATAATGACTACGCGTCCAAGTAATACACGAAAAAGCATACAATTCTTGCACGAAGCTGTGTCCAAGTAATGTGCTAGCCCCGCACATAATTCTTGTGCAGAATAATGACTGCGTGTCCAAGTAATGTGCTAAGTTACACGAAATTCTTGCGCACGTCAAGGGCATGATAACGACTATGCGTCCAAGTAATACACAAAAAAGCATACAATTGTTACACAAAGCTGCGTCCAAGTAATGTGCTAGCCCCACACACCATTCTTATGCAGGACGACGATTACGCCCATGCATTCTTACGCATACCAAAGGAGCGGTAAACAATTCCACAGGATGAGAAGATCCTCACAAATGCTAGCCACTATCAGAGGACTCCATGGGCTAATCCTTTCCAAAAAAAAGAAAAAAGAGAAGAAGAAGGCGGGTTGTCAAAAATCAATCAAAATGTAACTCTCATCATGCAAAGCGAGTTGAGAGTTGGGGAGCTTATGTTGTAGGTGTTATCAAAATGCGTGGGCCTAGGTAGGATAGTGCTCGAACGAGCACACGTAATCAAAATGGGAATCAGAGGAAAATCCAGTTCTGACTGGAAGAACGTCATGATCGCTGGCCTGAAGAAGCCGCTATGACGCGAAGAAATAAAGAGTTATCACCACACCAGCCAAAGTCGAGGAACGACTCCACGAGAGCAAGGGTAGCGTCCTCGGGACCATGACCCACTGCTTCTAGTAGATGATCTCAAGTCCAATCAGCCATCTGACACACGACAAGAAAGTTGATAGCTCAGGTCCCAAACAATACACATCAGCTCCCCGGTAAATCGACAATGATTTGCCCAACATTAATTGCCCGACGGCCAGCATTAAATGCTATGGACGGTGAAAGTGATCATTTTACCGATTAGATAAAATTACATTTGTAACCTCATCCCTCATTATAAATAAAGGAGGCATGGTAAGAGAGAGGGGGAGGTGATTGTAATCTGAAAATTGATAAAACAAAGAAAAAGTGGACGTAGGGGCCGAAAAATGGCTTTCGCCGAACCATGTTAAACTCCCGGTGTTTCCCTTTCTTTTCGGTTATCCCTCTAAAAGCTCTTATTGTTCTCCTGTAACTTTTCTCCAACACGCAGTCAGGGGTGTGATACCACGTAACATAGTTGACCGAATTTTGGTGTCAACATATGTCAAACTATATGGTTCTTTAGTTAAAACTAAGAAATAATTAACTACCTCTAAGTATGAGCAAGAAATTTTGATTCATAAAGTTAAATACTTAGAAAAGGAAAATGCTAAATTAACTATCTTAGTTGGAAAGGAATGTGAACAGTGCAACTACTATAAATCTGAGGTTGAAACCTTGACAAAGATGTTGCAAGGATTTTCTGACAACAATAAAAAAATGGAAGATATGGTGTAGAATCAAAAGGTTTCTTATAATAGAATTGGTCTAGGATATAGGTAGCAACATTATAAGAAATTTAAGAGATAGAACCCTGCTTATATCACTTGTTTCTATTGCAATCATAAAAGGCTTCACATAAGAGACTGTCTATTTAGAAATGGAACATATTTGCTAAAGCCAAATGAAAAACTTGCATGGTTACCTAAATCAACTACTGTTAAGAAAATTTTTGTTATGTCTACTAACAAAAATGGTCCCAAAATTTAGTGGCTACCATTAATGCTAGTATAAACTTCATGTTATAGGGATGTGAGAGACAAAGCATAAATTTATGGTTTCTGGATAGTGGATGTTCAAGACATATGACTGGAAACAAGGATAAGTTCATTTGTCTCACACTCATAAATGGAGGTAAGGTGATCTTTGAAGATAATTCTAAAGGAAAAGTTAGAGGAATTGGTAAAGGTAAGTCTTCTAACTACTGCATAAATGATGTCTTATATGTAGACAGTCTTAAACATAATTTGTTAAGCATAAGTCAATTCTGTGATAAAAGGAACCAAGTCATTTTTAATTCAAATAAATGCTTAGTTGTAAATGGTAGCAATAATCAACTTAAACTTATAGGCCATAGAGTTAATAATGTTTACTTATTTGATCTTGATTCAAAATTTAAACTAGACTTAGCATGTTTAGTTAGTTTTGATGATGATACTTGGATATGGCATAGAAGATGTTAACGTCGAAATTTAGTTCACACGAAGAGTCCTAAACTCTGGCCAATGGGAGTGAATTCATGGACCTGAGACTATTTTCTGAAGTGTGAGAGATGAAAGGAGAGGAAGGAGGATCAAACTGGAGAGAGTAAAATGATATTTTTACATGGTTAAGCTAAATCTGGGTGGTACTAAACCCTACGTCCATGGCAGAGCTTTTATTAATATTTGAAAAGAGATTTTTACAGAGTGTTTGGCATACAAGTTATCGGGCCTCCTACCCTCTTCTAACAGTGCATCCCTATTTATAGAGTGAAGGAGAGTTACATACATTAATTACAAGCTACAGTTATATTACATCAAGAAATAAATGTGAAAGGCAAACAAACTCCTGCAATTCAACTACTGTAGGCTTCTATCTATAGGGTGGGCCCCTCTTATCGATTGTAGACTAGCATTTGTATGTATCTATCTTGTGGTCTCGCATTGTTGAGCAAGATGTCTATCCTCACGAGATGGGTTTCTTAGCTCGGGGGCACTATGGCAGGTCGCTCAGCGAGCTCGTGGTTGCACAGTAGCATAACGAGCTCATTGGTTTTTCAATAGCGAGATGACAGCTCATTGCTCAGTCTCGCAGCAATCCCATTACTCAATAAGGTAGCAAGCTCATTGCTTAGTGAGACAGCAAGCTCATTGTTCAGTCCCGCAACAAGCTTGCTGCTCAACGAGGCAACAATCTTGTTGCTCAGCCCCACAGCAAGCTTATTGCTCAGCCTCATAACAATCTTGTTGCTTAGCCTCACAGCAATCAAGTTGCTCAATGAAACAACAATCTTGTTATTCAGTGGTTAAGGAATTTGCACTCTTGGTCCCAATTTGTGAGATATGGTTTGCTTCGGATGTATCAACGAGGTATGTCTTGCGCCATCTCACAATCCTTGCAATAGTGGAGTGAAAACTCGTTGTTTGAAAAATGCTTTTTTAGCCAATCGATTGTAAATTGCATTGATTCATACAACTTTGAGATTGTCATTGATCTCAAGAAGACATTATAGGATTAGAATATGGTTCTGATGGAGGGCTCTGGCTCTTGGCTTGCAATTCGCTGAGCCTATTGAGCTTGATGATCTGGCAATCTTACCACATAATCCTGTAGTCGGCCTCTTCTGATAAGGTCTTCAATGGCACCTTTTAGTACCCAACATTCTGAGGTGGTGTGTCGAGCCTCCTTATGGTAAGCGTAGAATCTAGGGTGGGCCCCACTTGTCAGTTGTAGACTAGCATTTGTATGTGTCTGTCTTGTGGTCTCGCATTGTCGAGCAAGATTTTCGTCCTCACGAGCTGGGTTCCTTAGCTCGAGGGTGCTGTGACAGGTCGCTTAGCTAGCTCGTTGTTGTCACGATAGCATAGCGAGCTCGGGTAGGATGGTTGATTGCTTAGCAAGCTGGCCTCATGACGACCTCATTGTGTAATCTTCTAGCGATGAGTGAGGTGAATCTCACTGGGCGTCCTTAGCGGGCTGGGTGACTTAGCCTCTGCCAGGCTCGTGCTTGTGTCATTCTTTGAAATCGATTTTCACCTATAACAGAAGACTAAGACATATAAATATGGAACGAATTGAAAAACTATCCATGAAGGATCTAGTATCTGGTTTGCCTAAATCAAACTACATCAAAGACAAGGTATATGGTGCTTGTAAAAAAGGTAAACAAGTGAAATCCATATTTAAATCCAAAAATATTGTTTCAACTTCAAAACCTATTGATTTTCTTCATATGGACTTAATTGGTCTATCCAAAATCCAAAGCCATGGAGGCAACTCTTATGTATTCATGATTGTAGATGATTTTTCTAGATTTACATGGACTATTTTTTTATCTCACAAAAATGACACATTTCAAGCCTTTAAGAGACTTGCAAGTGTGATTCAAAATGAAAAAGGATGTTCTTTTCCATAAGAAGTGACCGTGGGAAAGAATTTGAAAATAAAAACTTCATTGGTTTTTGTGAAATGCATGGTATTAGTCACAATTTTTCTACACCCGGGACACCATAATAGAATGGTGTTGTTGAAAGGAAAAACAAATGTTTGGGTGAAATGGCAAGAACCATGTTAAATGACAGCACACTTCCAAAGTCCTTTTGGGCTAATGCAAATAACACTACTACTATATAATGACTAGGGTATTTCTTAGACCTATTTTAAACAAAACACCCTATAAATTATACTTTGGAAGAAAGCCTAACATATCATACTTTCATTTCTTTAGTTGTAAGAGTTTTATACATAACAATGGCAAAGATAATCTAGATAAATTTGATCTTAAGTCTAATGAAAGTATTTTTCTTGGCTCTTCTTCATCTAGAAAGGCCTTTAGGGCATATAATAGAAGGACATTGAAGATAGAATAATTTGTGCATGTTGTCTTCAATGAATTTGCTTTAAGTGATCATAGATTAAGTGCAGAGGAAGATCAGCAAGATTGGTAAACCTCTAACTTAACTTTAGAAATTCAATAAAGTGAATCAAAGGTACATACTATAGAACCAAGACAGAAAGAGGAAGACTTTGTCATTCTAGACATTACACCACCCATCTCTCCTCAAAAACTTTGGAAATTCATGGGAAACCATCCCAAAAATCTTATCCTAAGAGATGCAACTAAATAGGTAATTTGTAGTAACTTGAAAATTTTTTGCAATCACTTAGTTTTGTTTCTCTAATTAAGCCTAAAATCATTCAAGAGGCCTTACAAGATGATAATTAGATTTTGGCTATACAAAAAGAATTAAACCATTTTACAAGAAATCAAGTTTGGACACTTATGCCAAAATCTGATCATTATAATGTGATAGGGACTCGTTAGGTTTCTAGAAATAAGCTAGATGAGAATGGAGTGATAATAAAAAACAAAGCTAGGCTAGTAACAAAAGGATATGACCAAGAAGAAGGAATAGATTTTGATGAAATCTTTGCACCAGTAGCTAGGGTAGAAGTCATTAGAATGTTGTTAGTATTTGCTTGTACAAGAAATTTCAAACTTTGCCAAATGGATGTTAAAAGTTCTTTTCTAAATGGATATATTCTAGAAGATATCTATGTATAGCGGCCCCCAAGCTTTGAAGACCCCCCAAATCCAAACGCTACAAAAGGCCTTATATGGTCGACATAGGCTCTTAGAGCATGGTATGACAGACTTAGTAAGTTTTTAATCTAAAAAGACTTTAAGAGAGGGAATGTTCATACAACATTTTTTATATTAGAGAAGGGCAAAGATATACTGCTTATATAAATTCATGTAGATGACATTGTTTTTGGCTTAACAAAGGAGCCATTATGCAAAAACTTTTCAAAGTTAATGCAAAATGAATTTAAGATGTCCTTGATGGAAGAGTTAACCTTTTTCCTAAGCCTATAGATTAAACAATCAACCAAAGGTATTTTCTTATGTCAAACTAAACATACCCTTGAATTATTAAAGAAATTTCAGTTTGATAGTTGTAAACCTATAGGCATACCTATGAGTCCATCTTTAAAATTTGATCATGATTTGAATAGTAAAAGTATAGATCCTACTCTATTTAGAGGCATGATAGGTAGTCTATTATACTTAACTATAAGTAGGCCTAATATTATGTTAAGTGTTTGTATCTGAGCAAGATATCAAACTAACCCAAAGGAGTCACATCTTTCTATAATTAAAAGGATCTTTAGATACCTTGTAGGAACCAAACACTTAGGACTTTGGTATCCCAAGTCTAATACTTATAGTCTATTATTATATTCTGATGTAGACTATGTAGGGACTAAAATAGATAGGAAGAATACTAGTGGAGCTTGTCAATTTATTGGTCATTCACTAGTCTCGTAGTCATGTAAAAAACAAAACTTTGCTACATTATCCACTACTGAGGTAGAGTACATAATAGTTAGAAGTTGTTATGCCCAGATTCTTTAGATGAAACAATAACTTTCAGACTATGGACTAAAATTTGAGAAAATACCAATACTTTGTGATAGTGCAAGTGGCATAAACTTTACTAAAAATCCAATATTGCACTCAAAGACTAAGCATATTCAAATCAGACACCATTTCTTAAAGGATCATGTTCAGAAGAGAGACATTTCAATTGATTTTTTTCAAATAGATTTTCAGTTAGCTGATATCTTTACAAAGCCTTTAGTTGAAAAGAGATTTGTGTTTATTAGAAAAGAAATTGGAATGATAAGCCCTAAAGAAAGTGATCTTAGTTAGTCAGTTTTTCTATTATTTTATAATGTTTGTTATATGCTTTTTAAATCTTATAGTTTTTTATCTTTTTGATTTGTTATGTTTGATTTTTTCAATGCAAAATCTAACTTAGACATCAGAGTTTCTTAATTTTGTGTTGCAAGTATATGTTTTAAGGATTTGAGGTACAAATTATAATAACTTTAGTATTTGTATCAATTTGATAGGAAATTCTGGTTTAACTTTATATAAAAAAACTGATTTTTAGACCCTGAATCAAATCTAGAATAGATTTTCAATTTTTCTACGATTTATTTGAGTATTTGAATCAATTTACCAATCAATTCATAGCTCAAAAATTTGTATTCCAAATCAATTCTAGAATCAATTTAGAGGAATTCTTAATGTTTCTAACTAATTCAAAATTTCTGAAATTTTTATTCTACCTACATGAATTCATTCAAGACACAATTCAGTCAATCAAATGAATTTTAAAGCCACTATTCCAATTTCAAATATATTCTTATTATTTTTTACATCTTAATACATTTTCTTTTATTAAATGAACTATTCTATAGCTCAAGGGGAGCTATAAATTTTTTCTATTTCATTTTAATGTGACAAAAGGGGGAGAAAAAGCTAAAGCTTGATTTTAGATGATTTTAATAAAATTTCTTATCCTCCTTTAAAAATCTTTTTTTTTTAACTTTAAACCTCATCTAAAATTATTTGTCACCATAAAAAATGGGGAGATTATCATCCTAGGTTACTGTAGCTACACTTTTACCTTGGTTTTAATGTTGAAAAACAATTTTAGTTTATATTACTATCTGATAATAAACTTTAGTGTTTTAATCTATTTTGCAAGTTCAAAGTAAGTGATTCAAGAGATCCAAAATTAGGTTTATGAATTATTTTATTTTTATAGTATCTTTTGTAAGTGAATTCAGAATGAGATTTAATTCAAACAAATATTTTCATAATGAGGTAAATACAAACCACTTGAAGAAAACATAGCTTTTAAAATGATCTTTTCACAAGCACAGATTTTATAAAACTATTTTATACCTTGTGAATTGATTCCTTGAAGAATTTGTGAAAAAGCATACTAGAATCGATTCATCAATTGATTCATGAAGATAAACTTTGAAAAATTCATTTTATTGAAAGTTAGGAATTTGACCTGAATCGATTCAAGCCTAATCATGAAAGGTTATGATTTGATTACCAAATCAATTTGTTAGTTAAAACCACTCTGGATTGATTCACAAATTGAAAGTTAGTTATTCTATTACAGTCAGTTACAATAGTTATAAAATCCCTAACCACCTTCAGTTTTTCAATAGATTTCATATTTTTCTCTCTTCTTCAAGTGTGAAAAACACAAAGCAATCAGAGCTAAATCAGATTTCTCTCTACCTCACAAGATTTCTAAATCAAATCAAGAGTCTTTGAATCAAACTTCTATTGAATTCATATTAGTTGTTTGAGATTTCATCTCAAACTTTTGGCATTTTATTTCTTACTTTACCTTGATCTTTTCCTATCCTTATTTTGTTGTTAAGATTTCTAGATTGATAGGAATCTTGTTTAGGTTAGCAAGAGCCTGTTTTAATTCTTGTGGTTTTTCTTAGGTTAGCAAGAAACTTGCTGTAATTCTTGTGTTTGAAACAAGCATTTCAAGAGCTTATTTTAATCCTAATAGTTTTGTAATAAAAGTGGTATTTCGATTGAGAAATGTGTTATGGGTGAAAATTGGTATTGCCCAGATTGGCCAAAGGCCCAGCAGAAGCCAAGTCCGCGTTAAAGGACATCCAGCTTGCGAAGGATGAGAGTGCAAGGTCCTGGCTTACATGTTCGGCAAATTGATCCACTAAGTCCCAACTCGTGTAATTCGAGCTCGCCCCTTCAGCCTTATGCCCGACCTCACTGTTCGAAGAATAACAGCCACCCCGTATCAAGGATCTCAGTTCATGAAAGCAAAGCATCACCCGAGACCAACAGCTCCACGAGAAGGAGTTCTAGATAGGTTTGCATTAAGCCTATATTCTAGCCAACAAGAGGGGCCCACCCTATAGAAAGTAGCCTACAATAGCCGATTTGCAGTAGTCTAGGAAGTCTTATTCATTTATTATTTGATGTAATAGAATTATAACTTGTAATCATTGCATATAACCTTTCTTCCTCTATAAATGAGAAATCACTGTTAGAAGAGAAAAGAGAAGGGAGAGGCTGAAGTAAAACAAGCCAAAGCTCTGTAAACTTCTCTTTAAATTAATAAAACTCCATCATGGACATAGGGTTTAGTGGTACCCAGATTTAGCTGAATCACATTAAAAACACTACCTATCGTTGCTCTTGCTCCCCTTCCTCTCCATTGTCTTCTTTCACTTGATTGACCAGAAAACAGTTCAGGGTTCAAGAACCGATCTTAGTTGATTGGAGTTTGGCCCAAAACCAAATTCCACTGTCAACATTTTTGGCTCCAGAAAGAGGGCCCATCTTTTTTGCAAATCATCCTTCTATCCAACAACGATGATGAGAGGAAGGGTCACCAGGAGTTCTAGCACTCCAGCCATTCAATCGGTAGCCCCTCAGCCACCTCTTGAGGACATGGTAAGAGAGTTGGCTAAAATTGTTAAAGCGCTAGCACAAGCACAAGCCTAGCATGTGCAAAGGCAAGAAGAAATCATAGTATAGCTCTAGCAGTTACATGAAAAAGCTCGGAAAGAGACTCATGAAAACCACCATGACCTGTGGTCTGGGGGCTCACAGCAAGCTGAGAGCTCTGGCCCTCAGCCTGAAACTTAGGATCCAATGATGAAGCAAATCCTCCAAAGGCTGAAACAGCTAGAGGAGAGTCCCCAATCTCAAAATAATTAGACTCATTATGAGGAAAGCTCGTCATTCTCTATGGAGATCGAGATGTAGCCACTTCCACAAAAACTTAAAGTGCCCGTGATCCCACTACATGATGGAAACAACAACCCATGTGACCATCTGGATGCATTCAATGTCTAGATAGACCTACAAACAATTAACCTCTAGTCAAATGTCACATCTTCCCAGCCACGTTAGGAGGTATACCCCAAACATGGTTCAGAAGCCTCCCGGCCCGCAGTGTTAATAGCCGGGAAGAATGTTAAAAGAAATTTATCAACCAATATCAAGTGTTGAAGAGGTAGCTCACCCCCTGCCATCTTGCAATGATCTTTCAGTGCAAGGGTAAGTCACTGAAAGATTATAGAGCCAAGTTCAAGCCTAAAGCTAACTCCGTAGAAAATCCTTTGGAGGAAAGCATTTTAACAACAATCTCAGTAAGACTCCACAAAGACAGGAAGCTGTACAAGAGCCTTCACAAGTCCCCGACTCGAGATCTCATTGAATTCTATGAGCAAACTACCAAGCAAATAAGATGGGAGGAAACCTTCAGCACGGAAGAGCCTATGCAAAGGGAAGACGCCAATGGCTCCACCCCGAGTAAAAAAAGGAGCGATGAGATTCACAACCATGACCCCAGTCCTCAGCTCACAAAGAAGGCACAACTTTAGCGATCTCAACCTAAAGTTTGCTTTGAAAACTACAATATCCTGTCAGATACATCGGATAGGATTTTTGATGCAAAAAGGTAGAAGGAAGACTTTGGGAAACTTAGGCCCATAAGGCTCCCTCCAAGGCCAAAGACTTGAGCAAGTTCTACACTTATCACAATAAGGTTAGACATGCCAACTCGAAATGTTGGGCATTGAGAGATGCCATAGAAAACCTCATCAAAAGAGGCTGATTACAGGATTATGTGGTAAACCCATCAGAACGAAAAGCTCAGCAAACTCAGTGAATCGCTAATCATGAGCCAGAGCCCCTATTAGAACCATATTCTGATCCTGTAATGTTTTCCTAAGATCAATGACAATCTTGAAATCTTTGTACAAATTATCTAGTGGAACGTTGTACGAAAAGAGAGTTACTCTACATTGATTCAATATTATTCACGGTTAATTGGTTGAAACACGAAAATGTTACCAGACCAGTGACGAGCTTTCATCTCACCATCATACGGATACATCTAGGGGTGAGAAGGCATAAAGCCTACCCTGTTGATACATCTAAAGTGAGGCACATCCAACAAACTAGGAGTAAAAGAGTATAATCTCCAGCCTAAGCGACAGGATTGTTGTCTCATCGAACAACAAGATTGCTATGAGGCTGAGCAACAAGATTGTTGTGGGACTAAGCAACAAGATTGCTACTTCACTGAGCAACAAGATTGTCATGAGACTGAGTAATGAGATTACTGCCAAGGACAAATTTTATAATGACCACTAAGCAGCAAGATTGTTGTGGGACTAAGAAATAGGATTGTTGTCTCGCTGAGCAACAAGATTGCTATGAGGCTAAGCAATCAGATTACTGTCTCACTAAGCAACAAGATTGTTATGGGACTGACCAATGAGATTGCTGCCTCACTAAGTAGCAAGATTGCTACAAGACTGAGCAACAAGATTGCTATCCCACTGAGCAATAAGATTGTTATGGTACGGATTCGACTAATATGCGATCTCACCCAATGAAGAGCTGTCATCTCACTGAGGTGTAGAGACACTACAACATACTCGAAAAGCACACACAGGCATAAAAAAAATGTTATAAACTCATCACAGCTCTCATACAAACAAGCACTCATAGCTAGCTAATGAGATCCTTCTAGGCACAACTCATATGCGACCTGGCTAGATTCTATTTATCATTAATCGAGGCATATGCTAAAGTTCATTACACCAAAGTTACGACCGATTGGCCAAACAAGCATTTCATTGATTTGCAATAATGTACATCATCATTAGAAGTGGATGAAGGCATCCAATACAACATTCAAGAGCTATACAAAAAAAAGAAAAAGCTTATTCATTAAAAGGCCTTATCCAACGAGCTAAATTTACATCAGAGGAGGGAAATACATAAATGAAAGCCAAAAGAGCCTAGAGCTATTGTTGAAAGCAGAAAGCCAGCTATCAGGAGATGAACTCCTACTACCAGGAAGACCAGTGACCCTGATTGCTCCTACTTATATCCCTCCTAAGCTAGTAGTTCCTCCTAGGCCAGACCCAATGCAATTTAAAAAGGTGCTAGGAGTCTTGTTGGCATGGTTGGAAATCACGGCAAAGCCGTGAGAAAATAATCCAAGATCTACACAAGATTTTCCTCGTGGCTAGCATAAAGAGCTATCCATGCCTCAAAGCCCTATGAAATAGGCCATACACACCTCAGTGCTTCCCCAAAAGCCAAACCCACAAAGGTATTTGGGGGCTCAACTGACATGTCCATCTGACCATAAAGAAGCAAGAAGAGCTTCTCAGACTTTATAAACTAATTTAGGCTCAATGAATGACCTGACAGAAAAAAAGCCATGCTTGATTGAACAATCCTAAGAAAATTAGATTGCCATGCCAATAGTTAGAAGGCAAGGTCAGAAAAAGAAGTATGGCCAAAACCAGATGAAGTGAAAGATTGAAAGTTAGAAATGAGAATGCGGCAAGGTAAGGACTTTGACTAAAATAGAAAAAGTTACAACTCCTAGTCCATGAAGCAAATTAAGAGTTGGGGGCTTATGTTGTGGGTGAAAATCAGTCTCACCCAAATAGGCCAAAGGCCCAACAGAAGCCAAGTCTGTGCTAGAGGACATCCAGTTCACAGAGGATGAGAGTGCGAGGTCCCGACTCGTGTGTTCGGTAAAATGATTTGCTAAGTCCCAGCCCACTAACTCCTAGCTTATGTGTAATTCAAGCTCACCCCTCTGGCCTCAAGCCTGACCTCATTGTTTGAAGAATAGTAGCCATCCCGTATCAGGGATCTTGGTTCATGAAAACAAAGCATCACCCCAAGACCAACAGCTTTACAAGAAGGAGTTCCATATAGGCTTGTGTCAAACTTGTATTCTAGCCGACAAAAGGGGCCCACCCTACAGAAAGCAGCCTGCAAAAGCCGATTTGTAGTAATCTAGAAAGTCTTATATATTTATTATTTGATGTAACAGAATTGGAACTTGTAATCATTGTATGTAACCCTTCTTCCTCTATAACAAGGAAACCACTGTTAGAAGAGAAAAGAGATGGGAGAGGCTGAAGTAAAACAAGCTAAAGCTCTATAAACTTCTCTTTAAATTAATAAAACTCTATTGTGGATGTAAGGTCTGGTGCTTCCCGAATTTAGTCAAATCACGTTAAAAACACTGCCTGTTGTTGCTCTTGTTCCCTTTCCTCTTGATCATCTTCTTCTCTCGCTCGATTGATTGGAAAATAGTTCGAGGTTCAAGAATCGATCTCAATTGACTGGAGTTTAGCCTAGAACCAAATTTCACCATCAATAAAATGATCTAGTGGAGTAGACTTGAATTACAGTTTCAATTCAAGTTGAAGCATTTTAAAAACCTTATGTCTCAATCTTTACTTTTCTGCTCCTACATTTATATTCTTGTTACACAATTATCAATTCACATTCTACACATTAATTGATTAGTTTTCTATTGTACCTCTTAATGTTAGCCTTAGAGTAATCTTTTATCAAATCGCTCTAAACTATATGTTTATTTTGATGTTGAAAAACAAAATTTTAAAAAATGAAATTTCAAACATTTATCATTTGCTACTAACTCTTATTTTGATTTCAGGTTACAACACCATTTAATACAAATAAAAGAAGAGTATTTGTCATGATGCCTTTTATCTTTTATCTTTTAGATTACCTTGTAAATAATTTCATTTAGGAAATAATCCAATTTTTTATAAAAAGAAAGAAGAAGAGAAAAATATTTTAGAAAATCACGTTTT
>JANHAO010018742.1:0-13476 GCA_026873985.1 Saraca asoca
ACCTTTGAAGATTTGTCTTCCTCCATGGCTGCTTGCTTTGGATCTGCCTCTAACTTCTCAATTCTTGTTGTGGCTGGAAAAATGGGGCTCTCATTGAGCAGCTTATTATACACACTTATCTAAATGATTACTCTTTAGGGCATCTAATTTCATCACTTATCACTCTTCTTCTTCCTATCTAAAGTGTGGTGTGGAAGTCATTTTTTTCCTCTCCATGGGAGATCGCATCACTTTATCTTCTTCTTAAAATTCTAGTAGATGCTTCCTCGTGATAGCATAGGCCTTCTGCCTATCTTGTACTACTCACAACTATTCTTTGATAACCTTTACCTTTTCTAATGCATCATAGACTAAATCTAGTCCTAACATCTTTATTTCTCCTAACTCAAACCATCGTATGGGTGATCTACATTTTCTCTTGTGCATTGCTTCAAATGGTGTTATCTAAATACTATTCTAATGGTTATTGTATGTGAACTCTATTAGAGGTAAATACTTCTCCCAACTTCCCTTGAAATCTAAGATGCATGCTTTTAGAATGTCCTTTGAGGTTTGAGTCACCCTTTTGAATTGTCATTGGTTTAAGGGTGAAAAGCTGTATTGAATGGTAGTTAGGTGCCTAAGGATTCTTAGAATGATCTTTAAAAATAAGCCACGAATTGGGGTCCCCTATCAAAGATTATAGAGAAGGGGTTTCAAGTAGTGGAACAATTCTATCAAGAAATATTTACACGTATTGGCTAATGGAGTCCATTGTGATAGATTCCCACTTCCACTCAAAAATTTCTATTAACTGATGGAGTCTGATGGGTCATTAGAGCTTTGCTTTGATAGATTCCCTCTTCACTCTTTCCCACTAGTAGAACTTCCTTAGGTTGCAATATATTTTGAAAGCATTAGGATGCATCATATAGGAGGATTTATGGGCTTGAATTGATACTAACTTAACTTTCCCTTTCAAAATGCACAACCAGCCTTGATATCACACTCTCCTTCCTCATTTGTAGTAAACCCATTCTCCTCTATTGCCCTAGACCTTTGGACAAGATTTCCATACTCAAAATCCTATTTTTGCTTTTTTCATACCGGCTTGCCTATGATGAACTTTATTTTAAGGTGAGCTATGCTCATTCTTCATGTTTGCTTTCATTAACTTTCGGCTAAGTGCATCAGCTGCCATTTTTATTTACCTAGATGGTAGTGAATGAAGCAATTGTAGTCTTTCATCAATTCCATCCAACACCATTGCTTGAAGATATACTTCAAACTCTTGTGATTAGTATAGATTTCACATGTGGCTCTACTACAACCTCCGTTTCAAGATCACGGGCTAGGTAGCTCTGCTCATGCTTGTTTAGTTGTCTAGATGCCTATGTGATCACTCTCCCATTCTACATTAGTATGCACCAATGTTTTACACTTAAGGCATCACAAAACACCATATATACATTTAAGCCATAAGGTAGCACAAGCAATGGCACTATAATGAGGCTCTCCTTCAACCTTTGGAAACTCCTCTCATAGACATCCATCCATGCGTATCATATTCCCTTTTTTTGTCAATTATGTTAATAGGGTAATGATTTTCGAGAAGTCTTTCAAAACCTCCTATAATACCTTGCCGACCCCAAAAAGCTATGTATCTTAATGACACTTGTGGGTCAAGGACATTTTTTCACAGTTTCAACCTTTTAGGGTCTACTCTTATCCCTTTTTTGGAGATGATGTGCCTTAAGAAACCCACTTCATTCTTTTAGAACCTGTATTTGGAAAATTTGGAGTAAACCAAAATATTGTTGATGAACATAATGACAAACTTGTCTAAAAATGGTTTGAAGATCCTATTCATGAGATCCATGAAAGGCGCTAGGGCATTAGTGAGGTTGAATGACTTAACTAAGAATTCATAATGTTCATATTGGGTCCTAAACATGATCTTTGGGATATCTTCCTCCCAAATCCTTAGCTGATGCTACTTACCTCTCATATTGATCTTCGAGAAGTATCCTACCACTTAAAGTTAGTTGGACAAGTCAGCTATCTATGATAGTGGGTACTTATTCTTAATCATAATCTTGTTCAACTATTGATAATGAATATAGAGCCTCATAATACTGGTGCACCCCAAGGGGATGTACTTGGGCAGAAAAAACCTTTGTTTAGTAACTTTTAGAGTTGTACCTTTAGCTTTTATAATTATGCCAGGGCCATGCAGTAAGGCAGCATTAAGATAGGCTCTACTCTGAGTTGTGTCTCAATGTTAAATTTGATCTCCCTTTTCAGGGGCATGGTTAGTAACTCTTATGGAAACATGTCCATAATTTCACTAACTATATGTACATCTATCACATCCTTCAATACCTGATTGTCTACTTGGATTAGAACGTTCCTTGAGAATTTCCATGCACTTAATGGTGAGATAAAATGTGCTTCAATAAGGAGTCTCTCCCCTTGTAGGAATATTATCCTTGCATCAGGCTTTTGTAAGCTTATTGCTTTCTTTGCACAATCTATGCATGCTTATATACTAACAAGTAGTCCTTGCTAAGAATTATGTCAAAGTGATTTATATCATTTAGTACCAATTCTACAGGAAACCCAAACTCCTCTATAGACATGGGATAATTTCTCGCTATTCACGTGGTTTCAACACTACTTATTATGTTCCTTAAGGAAACCTCGAAGGCTTCACTACCTATACCATTCACCCTAACAAAAGTAGTGGAAATGAACAAATAAATAGCATTAGGATCAATTAGTACTCTAGCATATAAATTCCTAATACTTACCATACCTATAACAACTACATTATTTGCTTTAGCTTGTTCCTTATTAGGGGCAAAGATCGTGGCTGACATGTTATCTTGTCCTTTTTCACTTACTTCCTCAACTACCACTTTGGCCATTTAGGTTAGGCAGTTAATAGTTTGCACCTCCGTTGTGCTTCCATCTTGCTTGAATATTCCCTTTTTGCAATGTCACACAAGGTGACCTAGTTAACCACACTTGAAGTACAATCTTGCACCACATTGCATTATCCAGGGTGATATTGCTTGTAGTTTCCACAAAATGGTGCTACTAAGATCCAGTGCCTAGAGCCATAAAAGTCTTTGAGACATTCTTGGGCTTTTCCCTTCTTTGTGAGAATAATCTATCTGGAACCTTAAAGGAAGGTTAAGGTTTTTGTGGGGAAGGCCTATCAAATTCCATAAATCCCTATCCTTGTGTTTACTATCACTTCCTACTTCCCATCACACTTTCTCTCTCCCTTTTATCCTTAGCTCATATTTCAAGTCGTAGTGCATGATTTTGGGCTTGGTTATATGTAGTAGTCTTTGTTATGTAGATTTCATCAAAGTAGTAGTCTCTAAGATTGTGGATGAAGCATCCAACCTAAACCTTTTCAATGAATACTAAATACACACCATAATGAGATAAGCTGGTGAATTGAGCATTATACTCATATATAGTCTTCCCTTCCCATTCTAGTTGCTTAAATTCACGTTTGCACCTCACGAATACTGAAAGGGAAGAATCTACCCACAAAACTAGCCTTAAAGGTGTCCCAAGTGAGAGAAGGAGCTATTATTTCTATCTTCTCTATTGGGAAAATTAGATCAAAGCATATCAAATATGTCAATCATATGTATTAAGTATACAAAGTGGAAATTTTAAAAGTTTCCCAATCCTAGATATGTTGCTTACAAATTAATTTATAAGCAAGGAAAAATTTAAATAAATAGTTTTGAATTGTACCTTCTCGAGAGTTGTTCTCAAAATCCTCAGTCAAATCTTAATTTAATCTTCAAGTAATTCCATGAACTCTCCAACCAACCCTGTGATCATGTCTCTCTGATTCTCCTTGGACAAATCCTTTGGATTTGATCTCTAATACTAACAATGATCCACATGAACCAATTTGATCCATAGCTTCTACCAAGTTCACTTAATAGGTAGAATAGAAAAATCAACTACTCAACTCAAGAGCTAGCTTTCCAAGGAATAAAAATTTCACTAAGGCAGGCTTGATGTTTGAATTCAAATAAGAGATAAGAAGTGAGATGGCACAAAGAGAGTTGGCACACAACACATGTGATAGGGTTGAATTGATGTATCTTTTAGTTAACCTTCTTTCCACTTTAAACAGAATAGTTTGGAGCACAAGCAAGAGTGAGGAAATAACATGAGTGGCACACAAGTTATGATTGCCCCTTGCTTATCCTGTCCACTCACTTAGTGGATGGTTTGGCCTCTAGAGTCCACACAACTTAATGCTCCTTTTTCTTATGTCCAATAAGCCCAAACACTTTCTAATGAGTCCAAACTCATGAACTCTCTTATCTAATCAATTTTGATTTATTTTAATCAATTTAAAATAATTTTCAAGTGAGGAACCATTCCTCTACTTAAGATCTCGTCTAGTGTTAATATAAATGTTCCATTAGAATTATTAAATCTTTGATTAGTTAGCACTACTAATCACATTAGAATATTTAACTAGTTATTTCAAATTTCCAAGATGTTCTCCTAATTCAACTTTTAAATTTATAACATTTTGTGTTTTAACTTTTCCTTTGACTTTGGATCAAAGAGATGCTATTGTGTGTGACCCATTAAGTTTCTATGTATATTGGCAATAATTCATTTAAAAGATTCTATAAGTTTAATTGAATAAAAACCCCTTTTAATTCAAAGACAATTTCTCCAAATTGTTCAAATAAATTCAATGATCAAGATTGGCTTCTAACAAAGCATCATGACCATCCGAATGCCAAGAATAGATTTGTGGAAATCAAAACCTTTCATGACTTGCTATTATTATGTAATTCAATCCCTTCATCTCTTTATATTCAAATTGGACTTAGGGCATAGCTCAAGTATCAACCCTATAAATGTCCAATTTAGGGTGTGTTAACGGTGGAATCTGGTTCAGGGCCAAACTCTAGTCAATTAAGATTAGTTCTTGAACCCCAAGCTATTTTCTGGTGAATGAGGCAAGAAGCGAAGAAGATGGAGAGGAAGGATGGTAATGGCAGACAGTGCTTTTAATGTCGTTCGGCTAAATCCGGGTGGCACCGGACCCTACGTCCATGATGAAGTTTTTATTAATTTGAAGGAAAAGATTACAGAGCTTCTTCTTGGATAGTTTGGCCTCACTCCCTCTTTACAATGATTTCCTATTTTCATTTTATAGAGGAAGAAAAGGTTACATGAAATGATTACAAGTTGCCATTCTGTTACATCAAGAAATTAATGTAAAACATAGAAAAACCCCTGCAATTCGACTACTGTAGGCCATTTTTTGTAGGGTGGGCCCCTCTGATTAGATGGAATTAAGGTTTGACACAAGCCTATCTAAAACTCCATCTCACAGAGTTTTTGGCTGAGGCCGTGCCTCCTCTTCGTGAGTTCCCATCTATTGCTTTAACGAGGACGAGCTCGAATTCATCAAAACGAGCTCAGGCAGGAACAAACTGCCAAGTGCGCAAGCTGGGACCTCACGCTCTTATCCTTAGTGAGCTAAATGTCCTTCAGACTTAGCTTCTACTGAGCCTTTGGCCAGCTTGGGTGAAACCAATTTTTGCCATAATATAAGCCCACCAACTATCAATTTGCTTTATAGACTGGGAGTTATAATTTTTGCTATTTTACTGAAAGTTCTTACTCTACCACGTTGTCATTTTGAGCCTTCAATCTTTCATTTCATCTAGCTTCAACCATACTTCTATTTTTGACTCTACTTTCTAGCTGTTGGCATGGCAATCTATTCTTTCTTAGGACCATTCGATCAAGCACAATCAAGCACAATCTTTTTGACTCTGTTTTTGACTTTGTTTGTTTGTCAGGCTCTTCTTGCTTCTTCATGATCAGATGGATGTATCAACTAAGCCCCTGAACATCTTTACTGGTTTGGTTTCCAATGAAGCACTGAGGCATACATGGCCTACTACATGGGGCTTTGAGGTGTGGACAACCTATTGCACGTGGCCCCCATGCATAGCTCTTTATGCTAGCCATAGGGGAGATCTTGTGCAAATCTTGGATTGTTTCTTCACAGCCTTGCCATGATTTCCAGCCTTGCCAGCGAGACTCCTGGCACCTTTTTGAATTGCACTGGGTCTAATCTAGGAGGAACCACTGGCTTAGGAGGGATATAAGTAGGAGTAGTCAGGCTTATTGGCTTTCCTGCTAGTGGGAGTTTGTCTCCCAGTAGCTGGGCTTTTGTTTTTGTACTTCCCTCCTCTGATGTAAATTTCCTTTGTTAGATGAGGCCTTTAGTGAATGAGCTTTTCTTTATATCTCTTGAATGTTGCATTGGATGCTTTCATCTACTTCTGATGATGATGTCTATTGTTGTAAATCAATGAAATGCTTGTTTGGCCAATCGACTGGAACTTTTGTGTAATGAACTTTAGCATACGGTTACCTTGATCAATAAGTAAGATTCGGACATGTTGCATGTGAGCTGCACCTGGAAGGATTTCACTAGTGAGCTAAGAGTATTGGTTTTGCATGAAATCTATGATAAGTTTGTAGCATTCTTATGCCCATGTGAGCTCTTGGCTCTTTGTCAGATTTTGAGTGTTTAATAGTGCCTTCACACTTTAGCGAGCTCATGGCAATGCTGGATTCTGAGTGTTTAATAGTGCCTCTGCACCTCAGTCAGCTCTTGGCTGCATTGGATTCTAAGTGTTTAATAGTGCCTCCATACCTTAGTGAGCTCTTGGCTGCACTGGATTTTGAGCGTTTAATAGTGCCTCTACACCTCAGTGAGCTCTTGGCTATACTGGATTCTGGGAAGCATTCTGTCAGGCAATTAAACTAAAATTTAGAATATTTTCATTTACTTTAATATGATATTATAGGATTAGAATATGGTTCTAATGGATGGCTCTAGCTCTTGACTAGCAATTCATTGAGTTTGTCATGCTTGCCACTCTAATGGCGTCACCACATAATCCTGTAACTGGCCTCTTTTGGTAAGGTCTTCTATAGCATCCTTTAGTGTCCAGCATTTCAAAGTATTGTGCCCAATCTCATTGTGATAGGCACAAAATTTGTCTTTATTGCCCCTGAATTTACCAGGAGTCAAGAGGGACTTGGGTTTTCTGAAATTTTCCCTGTCTTGTTCTACTGTAAAAATCCTGTCTTGAGTATCAGACAGAATGCTATAAGTTTCATATTGGCCTCAATGCTAGAGTCATGCACTTTGCCCTTTTTTTGTGCTGGTCATTGGGACCATAATTTGGGCTTTTTGCTTTCCTCTTCTTACTCTAAGGAGTGCTGTTCATTTCATCCTTGTGCTTAGGCTCCTCTTGGCTAAAGGTTTCCTCCCATCTTATTTGCTTAGTAGCTTACTCATAGAACTCAACTAGATCATGGGCCGAGGACTTGTAAAGGCTTTTGTATAGCTTTCCATCCTTGCGGAGTCCCGCCAAGATTGCTGTTAAGATTCTCTCCTCATGGGGTTTTCTATAGAGTTAGCTTCATGCCAGAACCTAACTATGTAATCATTCAGTAATTCACCCTTGCATTGAAAGATCATTGCAAGATGACAAGAAGGCATAAGTTGCCTCTTCAATGCCTGATACTGGTCAATGAATTTTTTTTTACATTCTTCCCAGCTATTGACACTACGAGCCGGGAGGCTTCTGAACCATGCCCCAGGGATACCTCCCAATGTGGTGAGGAAGACACAGCACTTGACTAGGGGGTCGACTGTTTGCAGATCCATTTCCATTTGGACATTAAACACATCCAGGGGATCAACAATGGGATCGCGGGCACTTTAAGCTTCTATGGGAGAGGCTGCATCTCGATCTCCATAGAAAATGGTGAGCTTTCCCCATAATAAGGTTGATTGTCCTAAGACTGGGGGCGATCCTCTAGCTGTTGAAGCCTTTGGAGGACTTGCCTCATTATTGGATCCTGAGCTTTGGACTGTGGGCCGGAGCTCTCAGCTTGTTGCGACCCCTAGACCACTGGTCGTGGTGGCTTTTGTGAGTCTCTTTTCGAGTTTCTTCACGCAACTGCTGGAGTTGCGCTACAATTTCTTCTTGCCTTTGTGCGTCTCGAGCTTGCACTTATGCTAGTGCTTTAATTTTTTTAGCTAGTTCTCTTACCATGTCCTCGAGCGGTGGCTGAGGGGCTACCGGTTGAATGACTAGAGTGCTAGAACTCCTGGTAACCCTTCCTCTCATCATCGTAGATGGTCAAAAAGATGATTCAGAAAATAGATGGGCCCTTCCACTAGTGCCAAAATGTTAATGGTGGAATTTGGTTCAAGGCTAAACTCTAGTCAACTAAGATCAGTTCTTGAACCCCAAGTTATTTTTTGGTTGATAAGGTGAGAAGCAAAGATGATGGAGAGGAAGGATGGCAATGGCAGATGGTGCTTTTAACGCAGTTCGACTAAATCTAGGTGGCACCAAACCTTACGTCCATGACGAAGATTTTTATTAATTTGAAGAGAAAGATTACAGAGCTTCTTCTTGGCTAGTTCGGCCTCTCTCCCTCTTTACAATGATTTCCTATGTTCTATTTATAGAGGAAGAAAAGGTTACATGAAATGATTACAAGTTGCCATTCTATTACATCAAGAAATAAATGTAAAAGATAGAAAAACTCCTATAATCCAGCTATTGTAGACCACTTTCTACGACGTGGACCCCTCTAGTCAGCTGGAATTGAGGCTTGACGGAAGCCTGTCTGGAACTCCATCTCACAAAGCTTCTGGCCAAGGCTATGCCTCCTCTTCGTGAGTTTGTGTCTGTTGCTTTAATAAGGATGAGCTCGCCTTTATCAAAGCTAGCTCACATAGGAACAAACTGCCAAGCACATGAGCTAAGACCTCATGCTCTTATCCTCAGTGAACTGAACGTCCCTCAGACTTAGCTTTTGTCGAGCCTTCGGCCTGCTTGGGCGAGACCGATTTTTGCCCATAATAGGGTGTATGTTTGATCATGTGTTGTGATGGAAACTCAAGGGATTGCTCAAAGGGCCATCAAGGGCTCTTCGATGAGCAAAATATTTCTTAATTTATTTCCTCTCATACTCTACCTCAAAGGATATTAATCAAGTTTAATTTAGTCAATTGGCCATGTTTTGTGATTTAGTCATGATTTAGAGCTTAATTGAATTAATTGCTTAATACTATGGTTCAGACACTATCTTAACTTTTAGGCTAGAACTTGAGCTCTAGATGTCTGATTGGGTCAATCTTTATATGGTTAGGGAATGATCCAATGGAACAGACTTGAATTGTGGTTTCCATTCAAGTTAAACCACTTTAAAAACTTTGTGCATTGAATCTTTATTTTTCTGCTTTTGAATTTACATTCTTGCTACATAATTGTCAATTCTACACTCTGCATATTTACTGATTAATACTCTAAACATTTATTAATTAATTCTCTACAGTTTCTCTAATCACAAAATAATTCTTTACAATCTTATCAAAATCAAAGAGTTTACAATAATATTAGAAGAGTATATAAATTCCCCTAAAGAAAAAAGGGCAAGATCCAATTTCCCCATTATATCTTAATCCGAGACCTCTCAGTTGGTATCAAAGTGTTGGCTCTTGATACTCCTTTTCTTTGGCAAGAATATGGATCCAAATCTGACTATGTTCTCAGATTGTACATCCCTAGATAGTCTACTTACTTTTGATTTTGATAATTTGGCCTTTTGGAAGTATAAGATCAAAATTTTGATTGAGGCTTTAGATGTTGATATGTAAGAAATTCTTATGACTAGTTATGAAAGCCCTAAAATATCTATTAATGGAAGTTTATAGCCTAAGTTTAGCATGTTATGGTCTGATGTGGAAAGAAGGAAGCACTTTCTTGCCTCCAAGGTAATGTGGATTATTATCAATTCACTATCTGCTAATGAATTTTAAAGAATTTTTGAGTGTAGTTTAACAAAAGAGATATTGGACACTTTGGAGATCATCTACAGTAGAGATACTCAAGCTATTTGCAAAAAGGAAGAATAACACTATCTTAAGGCAAAGCATAATGAAAGTTCACAGGTTCTATACTATCCTTCATTTTTCTATGGTTCCTATGTTAGTGATACTAATAGTGATTCTAGTAATCAAATAGATGATATAAATGATGATGATTCTAAAAACTTGTATGAAGAGATTTATGGAGGACTGACCAAAGCTATTGTACACTAAAATTGGCCTTGTGAGGACGAGTCTCTGAGGAAACGAAGACCAGTCCTCAAGCTTCAGTAAGAAGCTTTCGGGGAGCTTTGGTCAAACCAACAGATAACAACAACGGCAAAATAATTACAAGTGCCAAGCCCAGCATCTCTCGTCACAAAAAAATGACGCTGTGAAGTATGATCCAAGGAGCCATACCCCAACGACAATGCGACTCAGCAATAAGAGCTCAAGGGTTAACTCGGCATAATGGTTGATCGCTCTTCTTGCACTCGCTTCCTCACTATGACGACCTTCACGGCTTCTCCAATGCAAGGAACTCTTGCTTGAAATAGCAGAATATCTTGCCCGACACGGTAATGGCTATAAGCCTACATGTCAGCCTGAGAAGCCTACTTCCACAGCCTACAGATGGAATGTGGTCTTTTCATTATCTATTCATATTTATTTGATATAACACAACTGTAGCTAGCAATTAATGCATGTAACTACTCCTTCCTCTATAAATAGGATTGCATTATTAGTAGGAGAGGGAAAGAGAATCTGGCAAGTAGAACTCCTGCAAATTATTCAGCATCAATAAAATCTCTACCATAGACGTAGGGTCCGGTACTGCCCGGATTTAGCCGAACCATGTTAAAAACTACCACCTCTCTGCCTCCTGGCTCACCTTTCATAACCCTTCAAAGGCGGCATTGATTCTTGAAACTCACATTAAGTTAACTGAAGTTCTGGTCCTCCATACGAATCGAATTTCATCGTCAACATTTTTGGCGCCGTCTATAGGGAATCATTCGCTCTTTGTAGTCTCCACTGCTGATCAGCAATGACCCGAGGGAGAACGACTTGGTGTTCTACAGCTCCAATCTCGATCAATCAACACACTGTCACGCCTGAGATGCAAGAGGTACAAATGCCCGATCAATCCCGATCGACCTTGGAAAATACAGTCAAAGAGTTGGCTGAAACTGTTAAGGCACTCGCCCAGGCGCAAGCACCAAATGCCTAAAGAGAAGAAGAAGTTATGGCGTAGCTCCAACAGCTTCGAGAAGAAGCTCAGAGAGAAGCCCGTGATGATCGTGATAGCCAGTAACTAGGGGCCTTGCAACGTGTGGAAAGCTCCACCCTCCAGCGTGAACACCAGCATCCAGCAATGGACGAGGTTCTCTAGAGGCTGAAGTTGCTCAGAGCGCCTGCAGCCTCAGGATAATCGGACACGTCATGTGGAAACCTCACCATTTTCTGTGGAAATTGAGAAGCAACCTCTCCCACAAAAACTCAAGGTGCCCACCATCCCGCTATACGAAGGGAATAGCGAACCAAATGATCACCTGGATGCATTCAACACACAAATGGACCTCCAGACGGTCGAACTCCTGATGAAGTTCCGTGTCTTCCCTGCCACATTAGGGGTGGCACCTTACGCTTGGCTCAGACGCCTCACCGCCCGCAGTGTTGGCAGCTGGGAGGTGTGTCAGAAGAAATTCATTAACCAATATCGAGTGCTAAAGAGACAACTCGCGCCTCCCTACCATCTTGTGATGATTTTCTAGCGCAAGGATGAGTCGCTCAAAGATTACATAACTCAGTTCAGGAACAAGGCCAAATCTGTGGAAAACCCCTCGGAGGAGAGCATTTTGACAGCCATCTCAGCGGGGCTTCGGAAGGATGGTAAACTATATAGAAGCCTCTACAAGACCCCCGCTCGAGACCTCGCTAAATTCTATAACCCAGCAACTAAACAAATAAGGTGGGAAGAAACCTTCAGAATGGAGGAACCCAAGCACAAAGTTGGCCAAAGTGATCCCGCCACGAGCAAAAAGAGGAGTGGCGGAGTCATAATGACCCTACTCCTCATCTCGTAAAGAAGGCAAAACCTCAGCGACCCAGAGACCACTTCGAGAGCTATAGCATCTTGACAGACGCACAGGACAAAATCTTCACTGCAGAAAGGCATAACGAGGACTTCGAAAAACCTCGACCAATGAGGATACCCGCTAAGTCCAGGGATCAGAACAAATTTTATGCCTATCACCATGAGGCTGGGCACACCACCTCAGAGTGCCATGCTCTGAAAAATGCCATTGAACGCCTCATTAGAAAGGGCCGCTTACAGGATTATGTAGCAGAGCCCTCCGGGTAGCGCGCTCAACAGGCCCTACGAGTAGTCACCCAGGAGCTTTTGCCCTCCGTCAGAACCATATTTTGATCCTTTGCTAATTTGCACCGGTTGTGGTATTTCGAAATTAATGAAAATTGTAGATTGGCTAAACACCATCAAGAAAAAGTTTTCTCTTTGCCTTAGCATTCTCGCTACAGTGAACGGTTCTCACCTCGTTACAGCATTCTCGCTACAATGAACGGTTATCACCTCGCTACAGTGAACAGTTCTCACCTCGCTATAGCATTCTCGCTATAGCAAACGGTTCTCACCTCGCTACAGCATCCTCGCTACAGCAAATGGTTTCCACCTCTCCATTATCAAAGTGATATTATTACCACCCACAGCTTGCATGCAGATGAGTTTTTCAACTCTCATATATGGACGTACTTCTCGCAATCTCTCAAGCACAGTTCATTCGTAACCTCGCTCACAGTAGATTGAGCAGACTGAAAAATAAAGCACAGTCGATTGGCTAGAAAGAGAAGTTCTCATTGATCATCCCAAATTTACATACAACAATACATAAAGTATTTGCTACATACATCCGAAAGGAGAAAAACCCATTCAAAGAAACCTCGACAAGCGAGGTGGGGGTTCTGCAGAGGGAAAGGCCAGTCTCTAAGCCTACTTCTGGCATTAGAGCAGCAGCCCATAGTCCCTCCTGCTTATTCCTCTGCCGACGTACCTGTCTTGGTCGGAACTAGAGCATCCCCCGAAACCAGCAGGCTAGGTGGTAGAGCTACCAATGACGGCTAGAGGGGGTGGTCAGAAGACACCGTGAAAGCCCCACCAGGCCGATTCTGTGCCGAGGCCACATGTAACGGGCCATTCGTGTCTCCCACCACCATGCAACAGGCCATCTGAGTCTCAACAAGCTTCACTAGAAGCCAAGACACCAAGAAGCTCCAAAAGCTCTTCAATCTCCTCCATCAGATTTTCCTGAGGCAAAAGAAAAAATACCTTAGGCTATTTATAGACCCACTCAGCCCTTCGAAGAATCAAGAGGAAATCTAGCCAAATCTTCATCCAACGGCCCAAAACAAGCGACAATTGCACGCCAACGGCCAAAAATGGCAAACAGGAGAAAGTATGGCCTAAAGCAAAAATGGAAAGACATTTGACATGACACTTCGGTCAA
>JANHAO010018743.1:0-13470 GCA_026873985.1 Saraca asoca
GATCAAAATTGTGTTACGTCTTGTATGACAATGATTTACTAGTGTCCGTCAGTTTGTGGGTTGTATTTCTTTTACTCGGCTTCTGCTCCCCTTTACCCTCAACAATCAAAAGGGACTTTAATCATATGTGAAACAGATGAACAACTTATGAAACATAAATGGTGTATATTTCCCTGTACTAGTAACCATTATTGCATTGATATATAGTCTTCAAATAATTTTAGTATTTATATTAGCTTTCTTTTCTGCTTTACCTTTATTATACATGTTATTATTGAATGTGAATTAATAATAAACAAATCGTTCGAAAGAATTTTTGAATATCCTATTTAATATATAAAATGCAATTATATAATATTTATGCCCTTACTGATATATGTGTCTTGGGTATGCTATTGCTTGTTAAGCATCATTAGTCCCCAACCTTGCACTAGTTTGGAGATTCGAAACCCTGAAGTTTAAAAAAAATCCTAATTTTAGGCCCTCCAAAAGAGTTCATGGACCTCTTTATTTCGTAAATTTATAACGGCTTTAGCAACTCCTTCAAGATTCTCAAATGCAATGTCAATTGCTTCAAAGCCTTTAGTCAATGTCATTTTCTTATACATAGTCAGTATATTGAAAGGGTATAGCAATAACCAAAAGCATGATCTCAATTAAAGGTCCCAAAAATTATAAAGATCTTGTCCTTTTTTATGTTTATAAAATATGTATACTCTTTTTAAAGTTAGATTAGATTCTTATTTCACAAGGTTTATCAAAAAGACTCTATTAAATGATCAAGATAATATTGAAGTCATTGATGTAATTAGGAATTTAATTACAAATTGATCAAATTAAATCAGTTGTTGTTAAAGATCAGAAATACAATAAATCAGTATTGCAAAATTAAAAAATGCATTGATATCAGAAATGCTATAAGAACTAAATTATAGTGCAACAAAATACCAAAATGCATTATGTAGTAAAGAATAAACAAGAACGTCAGATTTTTAAAGTGGTTCAACTTAAACTGAAATAACAATTTAAATCTACATCCACTAGATCAATCCTTAATCGGATGACCACTTTTATTACAAAAACATAGGAATTAGCTGGGCTCCTAAACACCATTTTTTACATAAGACTTTGACTGGGCTCTTACTAACCTATAGATATAATTGATACTACACCTTCAACTAATTGTAATCAACCTTACAATTAAAGAAGATGCAAAGGAAGATCAATCTCTTCCTTATATCTCCTATTCCTATCAACTAGAAGTTGTGAAATTAAACCAAGAATTAAGAGTTAGGTATACAATACCAACAATTGAGATGAAAATCTCAATTAATCAGTTGTGTTCTTTACAAATTTGATCCAAGATTATTAATCAAATGTGAATTGAAAAGGTAGAATTAGATCAGATGAAGGTCAAAGATTCTCTTTGTTTTTGCACTCAAAGTTTTAGAGAACTGATATGAGGTTATATGCTAAAGTAAGAATGAGAGGATATTTATAGATGCTATAACCGACTTTTGAAAAATAACTAACTTTTTAGTCGTGAATCGATTTATAACAGTTACTAACTAATTAACTGATTAGTGAATTGATTCATTTATAAAGATCATGAAGAAGTTTATGACCGAATTGATGTATGAATTAAATTACCCTTGTTATGGGTATTTTTGGTAATGAACAAATGGGCTAGTAAAAGCCCAATAGATGAATCTAGCAGATAAACACCCAACTTAAACTAGCATCGAGGTTGATGGAACAAGGCACGAGCTTGCCAAAATGAACTTAAGAACGCTAGTCAACAAAGGTTAAAGTAGCAACCTCAGGTCGTTAGGCCTAGCCCGCAGCTCAAAGAATGCTTTCCCAGCCATCATCTAGAAGCTCACTGTGGTTAAACCCAATGAGGGACCAGCTTATGGGTGTTAACTTGCAAACATCAACTTGCAGGAATTTACTTACTAATTAATTAATCATTTATTTTTACTCAGATCGTACATCCCAACAACTATATATTGAGGCTAGAATCATTGTACAAGGGGGAGGAGGACCAACTAAGAGGCTCGATTAGAGCATAGATACTCTCTGAAAAATATAATAGAGGGTCATATAACCAACAAATACAAACACTGTGCCAAAATAAGCAGAGAAATACAATAACTATGGATGTAGGAGTCAATTTACTTTAGTCAAACCACGTTAAAAACTCTTGGCATCTCTCTATTCTTCCTTTCTCCCACTATCTTTCTTTCACTCTTTACACTCACCAAATTGCAATTTGGGGTTTACTGAACTTATTGATTGATTAGATTTTACCATCAACAACCCTCTTATGTAAAAAGATCATAAATTGATTGCCTAATCGATTTAGACTATTTTCTAATGTTTCAATAAAAGTATTTTCAAAAAATTTTCTTCATGAATCAATTTGTAAATCAATTTAAGTACATTTCACAAGATTTCTTGTATGAATTGATTAAATAATTTTTATAAAAATTCAACTTATGAGAATGCATTAAAAACATAGAAAATATTTGATTTAACCTTATTTCATTTGATTTATTTCTACTTTAGTTTAGCTATTTTTAGAAATTTATTCAGATTAAAATTGATTTAAACACACTTACAAAAGATCCTAGAAAAATTAATAAAAAAAACTAAGACTAGTGTTGGATCTCTTGACAAATTGAATAACTTTAAGTCTGCAAAATAAACAATCTCTTAAAAGCATATAATTAGATCGTAACATCAAATAAAATTATTTTTTAACATCAAAACTGAAGAAGACATGATAGCAAGACTAACATCAATCACATCGTAATATCAAAATGTCATAGTTCAACAACTTGATCGTCGGGACATGCAGCGTTTAGTCTTTTAACTTTACACTTAGTCTATTAGCACCTAAGAATGAGTTGGTCAACTGATTATACATGTAAGGCCAGCAACATATAAGATAATAGAAATTTTTGTATTCTTTAGGGCTTCAATTATTGTAGTTTACAATTAATTTATGCTAATTAATTCATGTTTTGTATAGAAGTCATACTTAAACTTAAGTCAAATAACTCATAGCTTTTAGTTACTATTTTCTTTTCATAACACTAAAGCCTATTATAGTTTAATTAACATTTGCCTCTTTTAATTTTCTTTTACAACTCAAAAATATTTATCTTATTATAACTTAACATCTATTTAAATAACTAAACTCTGTTTTCATAAAGAAAACCTTATTTCCAATATAGTGAAATTTCTTTTTAGTTGAAGTTTTAGTTATTCCTCATTTAAACCCAATTCAAAAATTAAAAAATATATATACATATATGTAGATTGTGTGAATTATGGAATAATTTTATATTCAAAAATTATTAGAATAGCTAGCCCAAAAATACAAACACTCTTTCACCATCATTTACACAGAACACCTATTCAATCTTAGGCTAGTCTCTCTCTCACCCTCACCTTTGCCATCCGACTTATTAGCCAAGCAAAAAATAGCCACCAGCCAACTTTAGAGGCTAGGCGCCTCCCTTTGTTGTTCAAGACAGTTGCCACCATGGAACACATTTGGCCGATTCACCAACGTATGAGAGACGAGCTAAATCCAATAGCATTTGGTGTCTTGTTCGGGCACTTTTGCTAGTCAGAGAGTTATGCATTCTCACTTAATTATAAGAGTTTTGACCTATCAAAACTTCTAACCCTAAAGTTATACACATGACTTTGGTTTGTGTAGATTCCTGACTTGGAACTCTGGAGCTCCATAGCCATAAACTGATAGTAGTAGCCTTAAGAGTAAAAAATGGATAGAGTTTTTTATCAGTCTAAAATGAAGATAGCATTCAAATAATTATTTTATGACATTGTGGAATTACATCAAATCCAATAATCTTGCCAACTACTACAGATTGGACATCTAGGTACTACTGTGTAAACATTGCTCTTTGAGTTTTATGATTATGAGCACCAGCACTCCTAATCATTTTTCAGGAAGAAAAATATAATTTTTTTGCATCATTGTTTTAAGGCTACGTAGAAAAGTAGTCATATGGCTACAGGCTACTATAATCAATATTCACACCCTAATCTAATCATTTCAATGCATAATGAATGCTTGATACTACTACTTAAAAATCATCACTTAATTTTATGTAATGGGACACAATTATATAAATAAAAGCAAATTTTTCTATCTAGGAGATTAGTCCACAAATAGATATATATATATATATACACACATATATATGTATATGGTGCAAGGCTTATAGAAATTTTTTTTTACCATTGTCCTTATAGAGATTAGTCTACATGGAAACAATGATTTTGCAATTTCCAACAATTTCTGAATTGACAAATGACACTGTAGGCATATGACAGTCAAATACACATACAAATAGATCATCATCAGGGAAAACATTGGAAAACTTGAAATTTTTGTGTACAACAAGTGGGAGAATGTGATCATGCAAATACCTTCTAGATGATAACAAGACAATAAGTATTGATTCAGAACTTCAGCTCATACTTATGTTCAATCCAGTAAAAAAAAAAAAAAGCTTCCTTCTCAACCTCTAGTTATACTTGTCCACAAAACTCATTTCCATGCCTAAATAATCCTAAAAACATCTAATAGTTTGAGAATCTAGAGACAAGATGAGTTATGGGTACAATATCCAGGCAAAATTCAACTTCAATTCAACCAATTGCCAACAGCAACCCATAAGGTGGATTTCTAATTTTCACTCAACGTAGTAACATGGCATTGGTAGAGGATTGCCTTCTACCTAACACCATAGGATAAAAAACCCAACATGGGAATGATCAATTAAAGGGGAAAATCTAAGATTATAACAAACTTCTATAAAACAAATAGAATTGTAATGAACAAAACCATACATAAAATAAAATCATTTTGGAATTTGATGATAATGAATCAACTACAGTGTACATAGAACCCTAATATAGTTATGACATTTCGTTTTCTTATTTGATATTCACTCCATAATCCAATCATTCCAATGTATAATGAATGCTTGATGTTGCTGCTTAAGAAATCATCACTTAATTTTATGTAATGAGACATAATTATATAAATAATAGAAAGCTTATCTAACAAGAATATTAGTCCACATATATATATATATATGTTGCAATGCTTATAGAAATTTTTTACCATTGTTCTCATTATATGGAAATAAAGATTTTGCAATTTCCAACAATATCTAAACTAACTATTGAATAGTTGATACATCAAAATTATATAAATGACATTAAAAAGATGAAATAATGATCATAAGATGAAAATTGTAGCATTTTTTTTTTTTGTAAAGAGTACAATAGGCTTAGAGCTTCATTAGACACAAACTGTTAGATAAAACACTCATACCCAAAACAAAAGCCTAAATTGCTCCTCAGTTCTCTTGATGTCCGTTGAGTGACATTAGGTAAATTGAAGCTTAATAACTAACTTTTCAAAGCAGTGCAAATTATCCAACGTAACAGCCATCAACCCACCTCCCTTACAATTAAGCATCTAAGGATATTAGGATTGGAGATTTGAAGTTGAAGTATAGAGTGAGCTTAAAATAAAAAAAAAGAACTATAGCAAAATATTACATATAAACCCTGAAAACGGTTCTTCTAAAATATAATTAATATAATAAAAAATTAGAAAAAACTTAGTTTTCATATAATATATGAGATTTATCACTATTTTGAATTAGATGTTTCTAATCCAACGAATAATTATAATCTTCATTAATCACAAATATGATTATATGAGATAGAAAAACTCAATTTGCAAATAATATATGAGATTCATCACTATTTTGGATTAGAGATTTATTATCAACATGATTATATTCTTTAATAATCACAAATATGGCTATATATATGTATATTCTATTAGTAAAATTATACTATGTTTTCTCATGCCTTGTCGGAATCAAATAGAAAAGAAGGAGGAGGAGGAGAACACATACCATTATTTTAAATTGCTGATTCTTTTTTAGAAGATTTTGATTTATTAAAAATATTCATTACTAAATTCATATAATCCAAGCTTCAATTTGAGTCATCTTTAGGGGCATTTGGTTGAGCGGAATGGAGAATGAAATGGAGTAGGAATGCCACTTTTCCCTTATTTGATTTAGGAAAATAAAGGGAAAAACATTTTCTTAGAGATAAATTTTTCCATTTATTAATGGAAATCATTTTGCATTTTAAAACTAAAGAATAAGAAATCCATCTCCCACACAAAAAAGCATCTCTATTTTGTCCTTTCTCATCTCTGCTCTAGTTTCTGACACTTTGAACTTGCTTGCTCGTTATCCAATTACTTTTTCAACTCTGTATAGATTTTTCTGATTTGAAGATTCAGATTAGCCATTGCCAGAAATGAATTCTCCGGCAAGTGTCCGATGAGTTGTTTCACATGCATGATTGCAATCATGAGTTAACTCTTTGTTATCATGGCTTTACTAGAAGGTACCTTTTTTTTCTTTGTTGTGTACTTTCCTATTTTGTCCTCCTTCATTTGCTTTGTTTTTTTTTTATTTTTTTTAACCTCTGTTTGTTACCGAGAAAAATTGATCACAAGGAGGTTGACACCTATTTTTATATGTAATTATTTCGATTTAATTTGAATGATGGTAGTTGCTCAACTCAACTTGGAGGAATGGTTCTTCTGAAAGAGTTGAGATTATAAATTTCATTTTGTCAATTTTTATTGATTTGAGTTTGCTTCGTGTTTAATTTTTCTCGGCTACCAAACACTAGTATGAAGTGTAAGCTAGAAATGGTTGTGGTGTGCTAATTATGAATTTCTACCTTTGAAAGGTTTTGGCGCTGTCGAGTTCGTTTTGGTGAGGATTCTGATTAAGGAATTTACTTTTATTCTTACGGAGAAGTGTCTCTCTATTGCGGTGGATTCTTAAAATTTTAATTTCATTGTTAATGATTTATATAATATTTCTATAACTATACATATTCTGGGCAATTGCGAATTGGAATGCTTATAAGAGCTCGCTATCTCCCTTCTGCGATAGCTCCGAGCTCGTCATCTCGTGGCTCCGTTGGTCCCATGAGCTTGGAATCCTAGCGAAGAGGTACTGGACTTTCTGCATGACAAAATGAACACTAGGCAATGGCTACAAGCTCAAGTCTATTACCGGTAGAAGGGCCCCACTTCCGCAGCCTATGATTAGCAATAGTTGAATTGTAGCCTATCATTGTCTTTTCCATTTATAGTTTGATGTAATACTATTGTAGTTGGTAATTAATGCATGTAGCCCCTCTTTTCTCTATAAATAATATTGCATTGTTAGAAGAAAGGGGATGGAGGAAAAATAACAATCCTATAAGTGGAAATGCTACAAAAGTTACTTCTCACACATCAATAAAACTTTTACTATGAATGTAGGGTCCGATGCCATTCAGATTTGGCCGAACCATGTAAAATCTTGTCTCTTCACCCCCGTCTTTCCCTCTGATCCTTGTTCATCTCATTATTCAATTAGGGTTGAACTAGACATAAGCTTGAGATCCTGTAAGAATCCCCCGTTGGCTGGAGTTTGGAGCACGACCAAAATCTGACGTCAACATTTCGGAGCCATCTGTGGGGATCTCACATGCTCTGGTTGATTCTCCGCTACGATGGCCAAAGGAAGAGTTACTAGGGCCTCAAATGCAAGATGTCATACTCCAGATGGTCATATCTTAATGACGGACTCATCTGCTACTCTTGTCATCAGAGCAGTTATGGGTGGCCTTCCAGCCAGTTCTGTACAATCGATTGTTACTGCCAACAGTGCCGGAGGATCGCAAACCTGGCTCCAACGTCAAGAGAAACTTGAGCACATGATGGGAGAGCTGACTAAGACAGTCACGATACTGATGCAGGCACAGGCCCAGAATGTGCAAGCACTGGCTGAATCTGCCATACCCGAAGCTAGACACTCCGATAAGGCTAACCTAGGGCAAACCTCGTATCACCATCTGTACGACCAGGGTAATGAACCAAACCACCAAGTCCCTAGCTAAGGACTGGGGGGCTTGGGTGTCGTGGTGGAAGGTCTCCTTCAAAGAATTAAGTGTTTGAAGGAGCACCCTCGCGCCCAAAATAACCAAGGGCATTTTGGGGAGCAAACCCCTTTCTCTGGAGAGATCATGGAGGAACCTCTGCCGTGTAATCTTAAAGTTCCAGCCATCCTATTGTATGATGAAGATAGTGACCCATGTAACCATCTAGACTTGTTCAACATCCAGATGGATCTCCAAGCTTGTAGCTCCTTAGTCAGATGTCGTGTCTTCCCTGCTACCCTGGGCGAAGTCCCTCAAGCATGGTTCAAGAGTCTCCCAGCTCGTAGCATCAGCAGTTAGGAGAAATGTCAGGAAAAGTTTGTTGATCAATACCAAGCACTGCAAAAGTGGCTCGCACCCTCATACCACCTCGCTACAATCTTCCAGGGCAAACAGGAGGCACTAAAAGATTATCTCGCTCGTTTCAGGCGTGAAACTAATAATGTAGAGAAACCCTCGGACGAGGCTATTCTGGCAGCTATCTCGATAGGACTCCGCAGGGATGGAAAACTATTCAAGAGCCTGTACAAATCCCCGGTGGGCAATCTGGGCAAGTTTTACAAGTGGGCCGCAAAGCAAGTCAGGTGGGAGGAGGCCTTCAGCTCGTAGAAAGATGAAATAATTGGCTCGATTCCAAGCAGAAAAAGAAATAACCATGGAAACAGGAATGACAACCCCGAGTCCCAACCCGCAAAGAAGAGCAAGGGTGAGCGACCCCTATTTCAAGCTCGTCATAGCACCTATAGCATCTTGTCAGATGCTCAGGACAAGATCTTTGCAATGGAGAGGGACAAGGAAGACTTCAGAAAACCTCCGCCCCTGAAGACTCTTGACAAGTCCAGAGTCAACCAGGGAAAATTCTGTGTGTATCATAATGAGTTTGGGCACGTCACATCAGAATGCTGGGCACTACGACATGCTATTGAGGATCTCATCAAAAGATGTCGCTTGCATGATTACATTGTGTAACCTTCTCGACAACAGTATGGATCATCCCGGCATGACGTCAAGTGAGAGCGGTCCCCTACTATCAGGACGATCTTTTGAACTCTTGCATCTATTTGTAAATTGTAAGAACATTTTGAATGCAACTACTAATACTGAGTTTTCTTTTATCATGCTAGTAACGCGCACAGTCCGCATGCTGTCAACTTATCACCAACTTTATGAAAGGCTTCACACTCCAATCTACCATTTAGTCGGCCCCCTCCCTGGAGCTCGATCCGGAGGAGAATTGATGAAAACCTAGCCAGTTGAGCTGCGGGCTCGCTGAGGTGTGAAGATGCTCAAAATAAACTCACTTACCCAGTTGAGTTACGGGCTCGCTAAGGCATGGAGACACTCAAAATAAACTCACCTAGCCAGTTGAGCTGCGGGCTCACTGAGGGGTGAAGACGCTCAAAATAAACTTACTTATTTGAGCACAAGATCGCCCTGACCACAAGATCGATCACCTTTTATTTGGGCACGATCACCCCAACCATAAGATTGATCACCTTTTATTTGGGCACAAGATCGCTCCGACCACAAGATCGATCACCGTTTATTTGGGCACAAGGTCATCCTGACCACGAGATCGATTACCTTTTTATTTGGGCACAAGATCGCCCCGAGCACGAGATTGCTCACCTCTCTGCTTTGTAGCTCTCATGCGAACTCAATTAAGTTGCAGTTCTCATGCATACTTACCCATTTGCGCATAAGATCGCCCGAGCACGAGATTGCTTATCTCTCTAGTTCATAGCTCTCATGCACACTTACCTATCTGAGCACGAGATCGCTCGTCTGTCCTTTTTACGGCTCTCATACGAGTTTAACGGGATGGTGGGAACCGTAGCTTGCATGCGAATCTATCCTATTTTCTGATAAATTTCATACTTGTACTTTTGCAGGAGTGGTCTAAGGGCGATGTGGCCCCAGCATACAGCTCGCATTATTTTCAAAATCGCACATAAGTTTGGTAGATGATTCAAACCAGAACGTATCATGAAAGAAAATAGAAACAAAGAGCGCATAAAAGTCAATTTTATTCATTAAAAGACCTCAACGAGGTATGTGTACATCAGAAAGCCCTAGACACAAAGCCAGGCGGAACACATTGAAGAACCTTAAGTACAAGCTAGTTGAGGAGCAAAAGAAACCCCAACAAAAAGAAGAGAGACAAAGGAAAGAAACAGAGAAAAAAGGGGAAAAGGTCGGCCATGGATGGCCACATTTTGAGGGTAGCACGCCACTAGCTTTTTCCTTCTAAAGCACAATTAGCGGCAGTGCTACATCCCGTCTACCCTCGACCACCTGCACCTCCTGAAGGAATTGACTCAGGGAATACTGGGGGCACGAGCGACCGAGGAATTGCCTCACGACAAAACTAGAAGGACATAATCTGAAGTATATGAAGGAATGACCCGCATTACTAGTGAAGACGAATATTCAGAAACACATATGCAGCAGACCATACAAGCCTCTAGAACGGACCAAAATTTCTATAGTAGTTTGTCAGGATAGTCCATGTTTGCTCAGTGTAACAAGGCTGAAGAATCACCCTCCTTTATATAGAACCGATGATGGCTCACCAAAGGGTCCTAAATCTCCCCTCCCAACTAGCTGCATTAATGGTCTCGAAAAAAGATTCAACTAGTGCGGTCATAATTATCAGATATGCATTATCTTGGGATATGAAGTGACGGTTCTGGAAAAAAGGGACTTCGACTTTTTAGGAATCGAAAAGATTCAACTCCCATCCCACTGCCAAGCTGAGAGTTGGCGGGCTAATATTGTATACAAGAACCGGCCCAGAAGGAAGCAGTGGACTCAGGTTCACCAGAAGTACCTCAGCGAGCTCCTTCCCCAACGAGCTCTGTCGTGGCAAGCCACACCTCGCTAAATAGTGACCCGACAGGATAGTCGCGAAGGCGGCCCCTCTTATAAGAGCTCGTTGTCTCCCCTCTGCGATATCTCCGAGCTTGCCATCTCGTGGCTCCGCTGGTCCCATGAGCCTGGAATCCTAGCGAAGAGGTACTGGACTTTCTACGTGACAGAATGAACACTAGGCAACGGCTATAAGCTCGAGTCTATCACTGGTAGGAGGGCCCCATTTCCACAGCCTATGATCAGCAATAGCCAAATTGTAGTCTATCATTGTCTTTTTCATTTATAGTTTGATGTAACACCACTGTAGTTGGTAATTAATGCATGTAACCCTTCCTTTCTCTATAAATAACATTTCATTATTAGAAGAAAGGGGAGGGAGGAAAAATAACAATCCTATAAGTGGAAATGCTGCAAAAGTTACTTCTCACACATCAATAAAACTTTCGCTATGGACGTAGGGTCCGGTGCCGTCCGGATTTGGCCAAACCACGCTAAATCTTGTCTCTTCACCCCTGGCTTTCCCTCTGATCCTTGTTCATCTCATTATTCAGTAACTAGACACAGGCTTGAGATCCCATAAGAATCCTCTCATTGGCTGGAGTTTGGAGCACGACCAAAATACGACGTCAACAGCATCTAACGGTATTAGGATTGGAGATTTGAAGTTGAAGTATAGATTGAGCTTAAAATAATAAAAAAAAATTATAGCATCAAATTACATATAAACCTTGAAAAACAGTTCTTCTAAAATATAATTAGTATAATAAAAAATTAGAAAAAAACTTAATTTTCATATAATATATGAGATTTATCACTACCTTGAATTCGATGTTTCTAATCCAAAGAATAATTATAATCTTCATTAATCACAAAAATGCTTATATGAGATAGAAAAACTCAATTTGCAAACAATATATGAGATTCATCACTATTTTGGATTAGAGGTTTATTATCGACATGATTATATTCTTCAATAATCACAAATATGGCTATATATATGCATATTCTATTAGTAAAATTATATTATGTTTTCTCATGCCTTGTTGGAATCAAACAGAAAAGAAGGAGGAGGAGGAGAATACATACCATTATTTTAGATTATTGATTCTTTTTTAGAAGATTTTGATTTATTAAAAATATTCATTACTAAATTCACATAATCCAAGCTTCAATTTGAGTCATCTTTAGGGGCCGTTTGTTTAGGCAGAATGGAGAATAAAATGGAGTGGAAATGTCACTTTTCCCTTGTTTGGTTTAGGAGAATGGCGGGAAAAACATTTTCTGAGCGATAAAATTTTCCATTCATTAATGAAAATCATTTTTCATTTTGAAACTAAAGAATGGGAAATTCATCTCCCACTCAAAAAAGCATCCTTTGCCCTTCTCATCTCTGCTCTAGTTTTTTATGCTTTGAACTTGCTTGCTCGTTATCCAATTACTTTTTCAACTCTATATAGATTTTTCTGATCTGAAGATTCAGATCCATTGCCAGAAATGAATTCTCCGGCGAGTGTCCAGTGAGTTATTTCATATGCATGATTGCAATCATGAGTTAAGTCTTCGTTATCATGGCTTTACTAGAAGGTACTTTTTTTTTCTTTGTTGTGTACTTTCCTATTTTGTCCTCCTTCATTTGCTTTCTTTTTTTGATTTTTTTTTTAACCTTTGTTTGTTACCGAGAAAATTTGGTCACAAGGAGGTTGACACCTGTTTTTATATGTAATTATTTCGATTTGAATTTAAATGATGGTAGTTGCTCAACTCAACTCGAAGGAAATGTTCTTCTGGAAGAGTTGAGATTATAAATTTCATTTTGTCAATTTTTATTGATTTGAGTTTGCTTCGTGTTTAACTTTTCTCGACTACCAAACACTAGTATGAAGTGTAAGCTAGAAATGGTTGTGGTATGCTAATTATGAATTTCTGCCTTTGAAAGGTTTTGGAGCTGTCGAGTTTGTTTTGGTGAGGATTCTGATTAAGGAATTTACTTTTATTCTTACGGAGAAGCGTCTTTCTGTTGCGGTGGATTCTTAAAATTTAATTTCATTGTTAATGATTTATATAATATTTCTATAACTATACATAGGGTGTGATTGGGAGAGCTTATCTACAGTTTATATTTGAGCTTATCTTATAATATAAGCACTTTAGATAAAAAATTTAGATGTTTATTTAAACTTATGAAAATAACTTATAATCCTTCAATAAGTTTATTTCAATAAGTTTTATGGAGAAACTTATCAAAAAGAACTTATTGCAGCTTATAGGCATAAGTACTTAATTAAACTATTTTCCCAAATGGGCCCATATTCTTGGCAATTGCGAATTGGAATGCTTATAACTTCTTATTCAAAACAGAGAAGGATTTCTACCTATTGTTCTCGCTATGTTTATTTTGCAATAGCATCACCTTATCAGCTTCGGATTGCATTCACCATGGCTTACTATTTACTGTATTCCATGTTACCCAAAATGGAAGGTGGTATCCGTTTTATCCGTTGCTCGTCAAAGAAGATCTGAAGCAAC
>JANHAO010018744.1:0-13474 GCA_026873985.1 Saraca asoca
CTTATAAATGTAAAATGACATATAAATATGATTAGATAATATATAGAGTAAATTAATTTATATTTATTTTGAGGTCAAAGTATATTGTTGTAATCAAAATATTTAAAATAAGAATAAAATTATCTAAAATTTAATTAAACTATATTTTATGATATAATATGTTTATTTACTTATTTTTATTTATTTATGTTGAATTAATGGACATATGCTAAATATGCAATGCTATGTGGGTTTTTTTGTTCTTTGGCTTTGTAAAAAAATAAACATAAAAAATATTATGATATTAAAAAAAATAAACATTAAAAATGAGGGTTTCTAATTAATTAAGACATAGGTTATCAGTTAACCAAAAAAAGGATAAATTGGAAAAAAAATAATAAAAAACTCTATATAATAAGATATAAGTTACTTAGAGTAGTTTCTTAAAAGAAAACTTTTTTTCTCAAAAGGTTAGTGTATCAAATACTTATAAAATATAAAAAAGAACTGTTTGACCAAGTCAAGAAACTGAAAGCTTTCTTTTTTTAATTTGTCAAATACACACTTAGTTAATGAGATCATTGTATAAGCTAGTATGGTTTGGACTGCATTACATTGACACAAAAAAACAACAAACCAAAAGAATTGTAAGAAAAAGCCTACTATTTACAAATAACCTCTGGCTTTCTTGCATTGCATTAATCCCATTAACTTATGGTATAAAATATTCCATCGAAAAAAAAAAAACAAAAAGTGTATTGCCACAACCTAGCTATTTAATGATTTACTATGTTGACAAATTAATTTATCCCTCACTACTTTTATTATATTTGTGAAGTATTTGTCTCCAATTATGGAAAATGTGCACCATCCAAATGCACTTTGCATGGCTTGTTATATAACTACCTCACCTACATTTAAAGTAATGGGAGACAATCACCAACCCCAATTCACTTTGCATGACTAGTAATGGCTTCTTTTTTATTTTTAATGGAAGTGGGAGACAATCATGGGACCAGCCGCGACTCATCCCCTGAAAACGTTATCTCATTTTTATGCATAATACTTTTAAATTTATTTTTAAAAAAATTAAAAATTATATATTTTATAAAATTTTGATATTTATCTAATTGAGACAACCATTAAACCCCATGGTTTAATTGCTATATAGGGAGCAATCCTTCACCTTGAAAATATTGATGGACAGACTATAACTTAAGTAATGCAGTGATAATGATGTTGCTTTATATTTATCTTTTGTGTTAGTTTGGAACATTTTCCATTTTAATATCTTGCATTCAAATTTAAGACGTTGACGTGTGTTAAATGACTCGTCATCCCTTATATAAAAAAATATATTGACAGAGAACTGAAGCTGAAGCCTAAGCATTGGTCCATGAGTAATGAGGCAAAGTGGAGGTTTGCACATCTGCGGAGTGAAGAAGTGAGATAGCTTCTTGAATTCTTGTGCAGAGAGTGTAAGATATTGAATTGAGTGTAACCACCTTTTGTATTCTCTATGTTTCCTTGGTGATTTGTTTACCGTTTTCGTTGGTGGTACAGGCTTATGCCGAATTATGTTAACTTGTGTCATTATACTTCTTTACTTTGTGTCTTTATTTATTTATAAAATCCACACATTACCCAGCTTCGGCTGTCATTACCACAACTGTATTAACTACTCTTTTCTTAATATTTAGATATTTTAAGTTGCATGAAAAATTTTCATTGTAATAAAAAATTAACTTTTATGAATTTTTATAATATAATCACCAATGATGGATTTAGGGGATTAGGGGTGGCTCCAGTCCTTACAATGTGATCTGACCTGTGCATTTCGAGTAAAATTAAAGTCAGATCCTATTAATTTCTTTCTTTAACTTTTTGATAATTATATAGTATATGAGATATCCTTTTTTTTCTGTTCGATGTTTTGAAGTTTAGAGACCATTATACTACTTATATTTGGACTATTTCAAAATTTTTAGTATAAAAAATTATATTATTTAGTAATTTTTAATATAATCTTAGAATTTTTTTTACATATATTTATTATTTTAAAATTTTTATACATAATGTTTTATCTTTGTAAAAATTATTTCTAATTATATTATCAATAATATTATTTAATTATATTTATAATACAGTTATTCTTTTGACTACTTGAATTTCGGCTTCCCAAGGTTTTGTATATGTAAACACTTCCAGACTTCACCCTACAAGTTTTAATGAAATCTTTTATACAAATTTTTAACTTTTTTCATAAAAATATTATAATTTTATACTAAGTTTGCATGTATATAATAAATAGATAAATAACTTTCACGAACTTAAATTTGTAACATCCAAATTTAAAAATTTTGAGCTTTTTTATACGACTTTTTGTAAATAAAAAAGGGTCATAGTTGGAGGAACATTAGGATTGGCCATGGAAAAATAAGAAATTAACTAGTTTGAACGAAAAAAAAAACTTGTTATACGGTTACACAAAATCATGGGATAAAAAGATAAAATTCAATTTGGAAGATAGAATCAAACTTAGAATTTTTAAAAAGTAGCAAGCAATATGTACAAATGTCATGCTTTTAAAGAAAGTTAGCAATACTTGAGGGTTATGAATATTTTATGTTTTAAATTAACAAATGTACTTTATTTTCTAAATACTACAAATACAAAACATATGAGTTCATTTTGTAAAAAGCATGTGAAGCAACTAACAATTAAATAAAAATTAAAACAAAACAAATAGTTTTATGCTTTTATTTGATTAATTAATGATTGATTGGTAGGTTCTATTTTCGGTCCAATCAAAATACTCATTAATTGCACTATTCAAAAATTTCACTTCCCAATTCAACTCTTCTTTACCTAATCTTTTGAAGCCAGTGAGAGTTAGATGATGAATGAATGGCCATTTACTTGAGATCCTAACAATGGTGATAGTCACTTTTTCTTCAATGGTCATTGGAAAGATCTTCCTCAACTTTAATTTCATTGAGTGAGGAATTTCATTCATTTGTAAACACAATGTAGATGTTTCATTTTTTTTTTAACTTAATGCTCTTTAATTCTAATAAGCCATTTTAATCCAACTTCTTGTGTTGTTGCTCAAGAAGTTGAAGATGATGATTTCTATTGGTATGATAAATTATTCTATTCTTATTCAATCTTTTTTTTTTTTTAGTTTAGATAGTGTGTTGTAACTTCCTTCTCCAGATAAGTTTGTTTGTTCTTACTATCTATGTTATAAGAGGATCTAAATCCAAAATTAGTATACAGTCTCATATTTTATTCTCTACTTTTCTAATTTCTCTCTTTATATTATCTCTATGTGTGGATGATAGTGTTCAAGCCAATAACATTGGTTATCCTACTTGGTATCAAATCTAATTATTGGTTCTTCAGATTTAAATCTATGAAGATTTTTCTATTGGAAATTGTTTCATTTCTATCATTCTTCTTAATTCTATTGGTAATATCTTCCTTCATGTTTTTATTTGTGTGGATTTTTTCAACTAATTAGTTTATCTTGATATTATTGGTTAATATTTCATAAATCTTTTAATGGAGTTATCATTCAACCTCCTCACACATTCTTGATATTGAGACATTTTCAAATGTGGAAGTGCAGTGACATAATTTGAGATCAAATGATCAAAGAGACATAAAATCATGAGATACGGATATTTAACGTGATTCAGTTTATAGCTTACACTATGGGTGAAAATAAAAGACAAAACAATTATGAAAATATGAGAGAATATAAATGGTATAATAATTCTAAGACCCACATTCTAAATACACCAGAAAATATCTTATAGTATATATTCTCTTTACTCTCAATAATGACTAAAAGAATAATAGCTAATAATGGGATTTCAAGTAACCCCACAAGGCTACAAAAACAAACTCTCTCTTCTCCTAATCAAACGTTGTATAGTATAAATATTTATAAACTAAAATCTCTACCAAAGGATAATTTCAATTTGATCAAAATATTAAATATTAGGATATATCTAACTTGATTAGAGTCCTTATCTAATCAAAATTCAAATTTGATTAAAATGAAGACATAGGTAGATGATTATCCTATTTTACAAAAATAGAATTTAGGTCAAAATCCTAACAATCTCCACATTGACACAAATTCCATTATTCGTAAAGTCTTTAAATTCTGAATCAAGTAGTTCCAAATCAAGATCAAGTAATTCTATCAAATTTAAGTTATCTTCTCTATAGATAAGGAATTTCTTCAAAACTTCACCTTCAATAAAGCACTAACACTCTACACTTACGTCAAATTTGCTACATCTTCTCCACAAAGAGTTCTCTCAATAAAATCATGAGAAATATATAAACAGAGTTGTTGCTCAAACAAAATATGGGCTTGATATAAAACTAAAAAACAAATCTATGTCAACATTTTGCTAGTCAAACTAAACTAACAAAGATCATCAAATCTAGATAGAACTCCAATGAGAACCCAAACCCAGTAGAACTAGGTTTTGATACCATTTGTTTGGAGATTTTCAAATGTGGAAGTGCTTTGGCATAATTCAAGATCAAAAGATCAAAGAAGCATAAAATCATGAGAAACTGATATTTAAGTGGTTCGACTTTTAGCCTATTCTATAGACAAAAAAAAAAGACAAATCTATTATGAAAAGAAGAGATAATGAAAATGATACAATAATTCACAAACTCACATCCCAAATACACTCAAAAATTCCTTACAGTATATATACTCTTGACTCTCAACAATGACAAAAAAAAAAGGAGCTAATTGTAGGATTTCAAGTAACTCCATAGGGGTTACAAAAACAAACTTTTTCTTTCCCCCCAGCAAACCTTATACAGTACAGATATTTATAAATCAAAATTTCTACCAAAGGATAATTCCAACTTGATTACAATATTAAATATTATGATATATCTAATTTGATTAGAGTCTTTATTTAATCAAAATTTAAACTTGAATAAGATGAAGACATAAATAAATAACTATCCTATTTTACAAAAATAGAATTTGAGTTAAAATCCCAACACTTGAAAACAAAGAGACAATTACAATTAATTTTTTTCTTCCTACTAAAATAAAATTTTCTCAAATATTTATGTTGAGAATTGTTTCTTTTTCAACTTTTTTTTCATAGTTTTATCAGTAATTTGTCTTTTTATTGTTATTTGTGCATTATTTTTTAATCTATTAATTTACCTGAATATCATTGGTTGGAGTTTGATGAATTCCTTGATGGAGTTCTCATTCTTCTTCCTCCCACATTCTCTAGAAAATAGAGAGCTAATTCCATTCAATCTTTTTGCTAATTTTTTTTTTCTTTTTCTCATGTTAATTTCTCATTTAACTGCCTATATAAATCCTTCCCAATTTATATCCATTAATCACTCACCTTGACTCCTTTAATCTTCATTATTTATATTTGAATTATTGTTAGATAATGTTATTATGGGTTATGAGTTTTTTTCCATTCTAATTAACTAAATGTATCATTTCATGATTTTGTTTTTGAGTAATGGGAACATATTTTTCTTTTTCTTTTATTTGGTTATAGGATTATGATCTTGAACCCACCAACTTTTTCCCAAAACCTAACAATGAATTTGTTACACTTTGAACAATTTAAGAAAGTTTTTCATAAAATTTATTTTGTTTCAATTTATTAATTAAACAAACAAAAGTCAATTAAATGTTTGGATGTAATGTAGGATGAATATATTGTTGTTGTAGAGAACAATCCAAATTGAATTGATCAATATTGAATTTAATCCAATTGAAACAACTCCTATAATTTAGGTTTGTAAGGATTGTGTTTGGCTAGTTTTCAACAAATTAGATGAAGAGAAAGCCAATGCTTAAGTAGTGTGTAGTAACATTTAAGTTGCATTTATATGTTGTAATAATATTTAAGATGGATTTATATATCACTATTGTTTTTCTTTTATGTCTTTGTTAGATCAAGTTTTTAGTATTGGATTTTGTTCTAATTTTAATTCTTAACTTGTGCTTATGTGCTCTAATTTAGTTCAAATGTTGATTTTCAATAAATTTCTTTCATATAAATAATTAATTATCCTACTATATTATTGTTAACGGTGGATTTCGGTCAGACCCGAATCCGGCCAATGGAAGGGTTTCTTTTGGGACCCAAGCTATTTCCTAGTTGTTGAGGTGGTAGAAAGGTGCTAAATAGCTAGAGGAAGGAGGAAAATAATGAAGCACATAGAGGTTTAACATGGTTCGACCAAATCCGGATAATACTGGACCCTACATTCATGGAAATGTTTTATTATACTAAAGGAGTTTTTACAGAGTTTTGGCTATGGATTCTGACAGAGTTTCTGCTAGTATACTCATGCCCCCCATTTATAGAAGCATGGAGGGGTATAAATGGAACTAAATATACTATACATCTATTACATCAAATATTAAATATACAAAACTATTTAGGGTACTATACAATGGCTTCTGCAAGTTGCTTTCTGTGTGTGGGGCCCGATGGCTATATTTGCAAAATGATGGTACAAGTTGTCTGCTGGCCTTATGCTTGATCTCAGCGAACTTCTGGCTGGGTGAGACTTTGTCCTAGTGAGTTGGAGCTCGTGCGCTAGGGTTGCCGTTGGTTCGCGACATCAAGTTTGTTCGGCCAAGAAGCTCGAGTCTTTAATGAGCTGAGGTCCTTTGCGTAGTGACCTTACAGTCTAGCGAACTCATCCCTTTGTTAGACTCAACTTTTTTTAGGCTTTTGCCAGCCCACTTCACAATACCAGATTCTACTGATAACACTAGCCCCCCAACTCTCAGTTCACTTTACAGACTGGGAGTTAGACTTCTGCTAGCAAAAGCTCATGCTACTACGACATACCATGACTCTGGCCTTTATCTCACATGCTTGCTTCCCTTTGTGAGGTGTAACTTTGGCGAACTGGGGCCTTACAAAACTCAGAAGGTTGCATGGATAAGTTTCTGCTGTTGGACCTGTTAGACCCTTATTCAGCCCGTTCCAGATCGAAAATTGGAAGATATTTTTAATCTCAGCCATGAATGACTGTGTAGTCAAAGTCTTTCAAGTCAGCCTGCTGTTTCATTTTTCCAGATAGTACGTGTTTTATGGTAATTAGTGCACCAGCCTCATTTTCTTTCAAGCCATTAAATAAGAGTGGTTGGGGGATTCCTTCTGGGTCCTTCGGTTACATCAGGCTGAGCCTATTTAAAGCACAAAGAGTCCTTTTCTTCCCTCAGAGAGTGACCGAATGGAAGTTTTAGATAAACCTCCTGATTTCTTGATATTCCACCTTTCGGGTGAGGCATGTATGGTCTGCTACATAAGAGGCTTCAAAGTCAATTCTTCTTTGGTAATGTGGGGAAATCTCATACGAATCTCAAATTATGCCCTCACTGTTGTGAGGTTTCTCCTTTTCAGTCACTCTGATGAGCTTTTCTAGACTTCTCGATTTCAGGAGTTAAGTTAAGGAAGAGCTTGCTGTTGAGGAAGGGGGTTGGAAGAAGAAAGTTAGGGACTTAAGCAAGCTCGCGAGTTTCCAATCGGCAAGGGTTTATCTCTTGGTAGCTAGCCCTCTAATTAGTGGGAGCTTTTCCTTTATGCGTTAATCCTTTTTCCAGAAGAACTAGCTATAGCTTTCTTTGACTTGTATTTTGACTCTTCCTAATGTAAATGTACCTCGTTGAGGTTGTTTAATGAATAAATTTTTTTTCATTTTTCTTCAAGCATTTGGCTATTTGTCTTGCAATTCTCAGATGATAAGTGTTAATTCTACACAAAAAAATAACTAAATAGCCAATCGGTAATGTGTTTTAATTGAAAGATAAATTTGGGCTAAATATATTGAAAGTGAGTAATATATGAGTAGGCCGCATGGCATTGAAGCTTATGGTCACATGAGAGTTGCGAAATTTTGATTGCATGAGAGCTGCGAATTTTAGGTCGCATGAGAGCTGTGAAATTTTGATTGCATGAGAGTTATGAATTTAGGTCGCATGCATACGGTGGTTAAGAAAGTTGTTCACATGTAGGAGCCTTAAGTTGCACACATATGATGGCTAAGAAAGTTGCTCATATGTATGGTAAGATCACAACACACGATTGCTAAGAAAGTTGCTCGTACGTGTGGTAAAGTCGCTGTGCACACAGGTGGTTAAGAAAGTTGCTTATATGCATGAGCTTTAAATCGTACACATGCACACAGTGGCTAAGAAAGTTGCTCGAATGCATGGTGAAATTGCTGCACGCATGCAGTGGCTAAGAAAATTGCTCACATGTATGGTAAGATCGCAACACACAATGGCTAAGAAAGTTACTCGTACGTGCGGTAAGGTCATTGTGTGCACACGATAGCTAAGAAAGTTACTCGTATGCTCGAGCTTCAAATTGCACATATGTACATGGTGGCTAAAAAAGTTACTCATGTGCATCGTGAAATCGCTGCGTACATGCGGTGGCTAAGAAAGTTACTTGCATGCACGAGCTTTAAATTGCATGAGAGCTACGAAAACTTGATCTCATGAAAGTTACAAAATTTTGATCATATGAGAGCTACGAGAACTAGGTCGCATGAAAGCAATGCCTAGAAGTTGGCCATGATAGTGTGATGCCTTGCTAGTTACATTAGTGTGATGCTCAATCATAACTTGAGACTCAGTTTCCAAAATGCATACTTCTAAAAATCTGAAGACCAAGTCAAACAAATTCTAGAATTTTTAGAAGAATCTACATGAAATTTGGGCCACTTTCACATATCACATCATAAGTTTAGTATATGGTTCTCGCTATAGCCAGCTACTCCTACTCGGGGTCTCGCTGAGGCCGCAGAGGCTGTTGTGCCGTAGGCCACAATACGTACTCCCTCAAGCACCCTCTTTTAATCAAATCCTCAATGGCATCTCTGAGAGCTCGGCAATCCAAAGTGTTATGCCCCACTTTGTTGTGATATGCACAGAACTTGTTTGTATCTCTGCTTGCATGAGGTACCTACAAAGGAGTGGGAGTCTCGAAATCCTCTCTACTCCTTTTTGCTGCATAAATCCTATCAGGAGTATTTTATAAGAAGTTGTAGTGCTCATGGTGAACCAATTGTTGAGGTCGCTCGGCCTTGGCCTTCTTTGCGAGCTGGGGGTTAGAGTCACTCTTTGCATCCTTATGACTATTCTTTCTCTTACTTTGGCCTAGCCTATCCAGTTCGAGCTTCCTCACACCAAATGTCTCCTCCCACCTGATTTGTTTGATAGCTCGATCATAGAATTCTCCCAAGTCTGCTACTGGGGATTTGTATATACTTTTATATAGCTTGCCATCTTTGCGAGGGCCAGCAGATATTGCCGTCAAGATGATCTTGTCAGATGGGCTCTCCACATTGTCAATCCCGCACCTAAAACAAGCAATATGGTCTTTCAAAGACTCATGCTTGCATTGAAAGATTGTGGCAAGATGGTAGGGGTGTGCAAGCTGCCTCTTCAGCACCCTGTAGTGGTTGAGAAATTTTTGCTAACATTCCTCCTAATTATTGATACAACAAGCTGGGAGATTCCTGAACCAGGCCCAGGGGACATCTCCTAATATGATGGGAAAGACACAGCACTTGATCAGAGTATTATTTGTCTGAAGATCCATCTGATCATTAAACATGTTCAAGTGATTATGTGGGTCACTGTCTCCATTGTACAATGGGAAGGTAGGAATTTTGAGCTTCTTGGGGAAGAGCTCCATTTCGATCTTCCTGGAGAAGGGAGTTCGTTCTTTGGCATGACTCCAGTCACCTCGAGCTCGAGAGCGTTCCTCTAATTACTTCACCCTTTGGAATAACTCTTCCACCATCAATGGCAATCCATTAGACTTCTAGCTAGAATCCTAGTAGCTTCTTACATCCTCCTTATCATACGGACGATGACCTGAAACATGCTCGTGACCAACTTTGTTTGAAGTTTTAGCTCACTGCTGTTGGGAAACATTTTCGAGTGCGATGACTTCGGCCTATCTTTACATACCTTGAGTTTGTGCTTGGGCTAGCATCCGGAATGCTTCAGCCATCCTCCTCATCGAACCCTCAAATGTTTCCTAACACTGGTGCCATGCTTGGACTTCATTGGTCTCGAGGATAGTGATATCAGATTGGTGGCAAACTGACGGAGGGAAACCATTGGTAGCTTGAGGAGTATAAGAGCTTGTCGTATGACCTTCAAGTTAGTTGACGACCGTATCTAACTTCCAGATGACCTTTCCCTTTGCCATTTTAGCTAAACAAGATTAACCAGAGAAACAACCAAAGAATAGAAGGGTCCCACTGGGCATGCCAAGATGTTGACGATGGATTTCGATCAAACTCGAATCTAGCCAATGGAGGGGGTTCTTTCGAGACCAAGTTGTTTCCCAGTTGTTAAGGTGGTAGAAATGTGCTGAATAGTTAGAAGAAGGAGGAAAAGAATGAAGCACACAAAGGTTTAACGTGGTTTGGCCAAATCCGAATGGCACCAGACCCTATGTCTATGGAAATGTTTTATTATACTAAAGGAGTTTTTACAGAGTTTTGGCTATGGATTCCAGTAGAGTTTTTGCTAGTATACTCGTGCCTCCTTTTACAATGGATCTAGCCCCCCATTTATAGAAGCATGGAGGGGTACAAATGGAACTAAATATATTTTACATTTGTTACATCAAATATTAAATATACAAAATTGCCTAGGGTACTATAGACTGGCTTCTGCAGGTTGCTTTCTGTGTGTGGGGACCAACGGCCGTATTTGCAAAATGGTAGTGTAAGTTGTCTGTTAGCCTTATACTTGATCTCAGCGAGCTTCTGGCTAGGTGAGACTTCATCGTAGTGAGTTAAAGCTCGTGCACTGGGGTTGCTACTGGTCGCGACCTCGATCTCGTTTGACTAGCAAGCTCGAATCCTCAGTAAGCTGAGGTCCTTTGTGTAGCGACCTCGTGGTCTGGCGAACTCGTCCCTTTATCAGACTCGGATTCTTCTGGGCTTTTGTCAACCCACTTCACAGTACCAGATTCTACTGATAACAATTATACACATTATTTTTTAATCTTCTTTGTAGCATCCTATCTGAACAAAGTATAAACACCCTTATATTCTAAGTAACATTCAATTGTTATGGTTTTATTATTTAGTTAATTGATGTCATTAAATTAAATCAATTTCAACTCCAATTTCATTGTTTATTCAATGACTTTAATTATTTATAGTTGACTACATATATTATCCAAATTTAGTCATACCCTATCTTTTGACTTAATTTTTACTTAATTACTTAATTGTCATTAAAAAAATTTTAATTACTTTACAATTCACTTAATATTTTATTCAATGAAATTAATTATTTATGTTGACAACATATTTTATACAAATTGAGATCATGTCTCCATCTTATGTAATGATTTCCTCTTAATAACCATATGTACTACTAATATTTATTTACTCTATATGCATATCAATTTTCATTTGTTTTCTAATAGAATTAATCATTTACATTGAGTAAGTCTATTATTCAAACTTAGTCATTTGTGGGATTTTTTTTTTAAATTAGATTTATTACCATGGAAATATATCATACATATTACTTAATGATATTGAAATAAATATTAAGGATATAATCAATAAGGGCATTCTAAAGGTACGTGTGTTTCTAATCTTTTTATGTTTGATGCACTACTATTATTATTTATCAATGTGTATTGTGTTTATTATTACAATTTTCGTATCCATTATTTTTAATCTTAAGGTTATTTATGGTGTCTTATGGATTCCTCTGTTAAATGTATTATCTTCTTTGTGATTTATAATTGGTTTGTCAAGTCTGGCATATTCTTAAAAAAAAAGTGCAATATACATTTATAGTAATGGAACCATTTAATTTTGTTCACAGTGGATTTCGGCTCAGTCCCAAATCCAGCCAATCAGAAGAGTTCCAAGGACTCAAACTACAATCCGGTTGAACAAACAAAGATGGAGGAGATGGAGAGGAAGAACCAAAAGAATGGAGAAGAGTTTTTAACGTGGTTCGGCCAAAACTGGGCAGCACCAGTCCCTATGTCCACAGTAGCTTTTATTGATATGGAGAAATTTTACAAAGTTTTAATACACGGATTTCACCCCTTTTACAAGGATCTCCCTCCTCTTAATTATAGAGGCTGGGGAGGTTACAAATTTAATTTTATAATTTGTATTTCTATTATATCAAAATAAATGTATAAGATAGCCTAGACTGGCTTATGCATGCTATTGATTGACTTCTGTAGATTACTTTTTGTGGCTGGGTCTAACATGCTACTTTTTATAAACTGGTCCCACAAATCTTTGTCTGAGAAGGTCCCTGCTTCAGGTTTACCCTTAGTGAGCTCTTTGCTAAGCATAACACTATGTCCACATGCTGGGACTCTTGCTCTGAGTCGCTACTAGCCTTTGGTCAGTGAGGACAAACCACACGAGCTCACATTTGGTAATGTGAACTCACGTATAGCGAGTTACTAGCTATGCAAGCCAGGACTTGTCCCTTAGCAAGCTAGGGGCTTTTACCTCATTCTTTGCTTGTGTAGTTGGTGATCTAGCAAGCTTGGATCTTTTCTCACTTTGATTGATTTGCCACTAGGCCTTTGCCAGCCCACTTTGCAGAACTGGAAAATGCTTATAACATTAGCCTCCCTACTCTCAGCTCGCTTCACAGGTTGGGAGTTACAATTTTGCTGGAAAAAGGCTTCATTCATGGATTAATGTGCAGTCAAAATCTTTGGTCAACCTATCATTTCATCTGCTCCAGGACATACCTCTTATTGTACATGCTTCATGGCTATTAGCGAATCAACCTCGTTCTCTCTCGAGGCATTTAATGAAAGTGGTTAGGAGTTCTCTTAGACTCTTCAGTGAGAATTGGCTGATCTATTTAAAGCATGGGAAGTTCTTCTTCCTTTTACATTGAGTGATCTGATGGGTGCCTTATATAAGCCCCCTATATTTCTAATGGTATGCCTTCTGGTGAGGCGTGTATGATTTGCTGCATACGAAGCCTTCACGGGCAATCTTTCTTAGAGGATTTAGAAAGATCTTATATAGATCTTAGATTATTTCCTCATGGTGATGCTATGGGGTTTTGCCTTTTCAACCACGTCTGCTGGCTTCTTTGGAATTCTTAGTGTTGGGTGGAGAGATAGAAAGGAGTTCTGAACCAAAGAGGGTGGCTACAAGGAGATTAAGAAGCAAGCATACCTACCGGTTGATGCGCGGTTTGTCAAGCCGTCAAATTAGAAATTTATAAACTGAAGTTATCTAAACTAACTTGTAGCATAGGCAACCTAGGTCGAACCCAAGGACCATTTTAGGATGATTTTATCAATGATATTAGGAGCTAATTTCGGTGGGGGGGTTTGGCATAAATGAAACTAAGCTAAACACTACAAAAACAAAAACAAAAACAAGAAACAACAACTACCAGCCAAGGGAATTCAACTTGAGACTA
>JANHAO010018745.1:0-13494 GCA_026873985.1 Saraca asoca
ATGGGAGTTTGCTTAGCCAAAGGGGCGAAGAAATTTTTGAAATTCTCAGCCCTTTGCTGCCCCCTTTGGCCAAGCAAACCCAACAATAGCAACATTAGGAGCTAATGAGGTTGCGGCAACAACACGGTCAATAGACTGAGCAAAAAAAGGGGTTGGTGGCCTTCGGAGGTTGAACCTCACCATATTTTTATAATCTTGAAAGTTTGCTGGGCTAACCTCCCTAATTTGGCGAGCTCCAATCTTTTTGATGAGCTCGATGTTTAAAGCTGGAGCAAGCTTGTGTGAACACAGGAGATCCTCGCCAAATTTGAGGTTATTTTTTAGATTGTCCATAGCAGTGAACTGGCCTAATACTTTAACTTCCTTAACTCTAAGTGTTGGTTTCTCCTTGTCAACCCCGTCTGCAAAATGAAATAAAATGTCAAAAAATATATATAATAAGTACATGAATTCATCGAAGCTCCCCACATTAGACTTGCCTTTAGCATCACCTTGTGGCAAGATTCTCTTGTACTCGATCTATCGAGCTAAAAGATAGTAAATCCTATTTTGCTTACCCGTGCCCTTAATGCTATAGAGATAGCAAAGAACCCTTGCAGATAGTGGTGGGAGATTATTCCTCAAGTAAACAAACGTAAGAGAGGTGAGTTGGGAGTAAGAATTTGGGGTAAGCTAGAACGGGCAAAGCTTTAATTTATTTAACAAGTTAATGATGTAAGGATGGACTGAGAATCTAAGCCCAGCATCAAGGTGATGGGTGCTAATGGCAACAAATCCTAAATGAGGATAAGCTACATGGTCGTCAGAGGAAGGTGCCATAATGCAATAGCCCTTGGGGAAGCGGTATGTTTCTACTATGCTCCTAAGCTCGTCAAGCTTGATGGTCGAAGAATGGTGATTAAACACCTTGCAACTTGGAAACGTCTGACTCCTAGCGACTTGTTGACCCTCAATAGGGTTAGGACAAGCAATGAACCTTTTAGCAACCTAACTACTCCCAGAGGCCATTTCATTTATAGCGTGCACCAACTTCTCACTTCAAGCTAGAGAATCAGACCCATCAACACCCCCTACTTGATAAGCTCGATGTTTATAAGCTACAGTCATCTACATAAGAGGAATGAATGGTCAGGTCACTGCAAGTAAACCATACCTAAAAGCTAAGACTAATAGAGAGTTTCCTATGCAGCAGGCCATACACACCTCAGATTACCATACCAAAGACCCAAACTATTGAAAACATAAGGGGCTTGACCGACAAACACATCAGGTCACTAAACCCTAGGAAACAAAAGGCTAAATCCAACAATCTATGGCCCTAAAACCAACAAGCAAAATTCTTAGCAACAAACAAGCACACACCACCAAACTAAGCAACAAAATACTAAAAACCCATAGAGCCAGGTATTCATAAAAAGCAAAAGTTAAGAATTTGAGAAAGCTTATCGTATCAAAGGAACGAGATGAGTCTAAGAAGAAAATGATGGGCAAGACTAGCCTCTACAAATCTAAAATGCTCAATGATAAACTTGATGAAACAGGAAATTAAAGAGTGGTGGTGAACTGTTTGTGAACTTGAGAAACAAGCAAGAGGTAGAAAGTCAGTTTTCAAAAGTAACAAGTAAGAGATAAAAAAGGGTTTTCTCACCTTATATAACTTGAACGGCCTTACTGTTTGATTTACAAACTAATCAATTGCCCTTGATTCGATGGTCTAGTGAATAACAAGGCTCAGTCATCGCCATGCTAATGGCTATAGGAAAATGCATGCATTAAATGTGGCAATGATGATACAGGTAGACAAAATGATGAAATAGAAGTCTAAATGATGGCATGGCTGATCGCAATCACTACCTTTTACCATATAGCTCCTAATCCACAGATCATACTAAGAGTTAGGGGGATAATGTTGTGGGTATTTTTGGAACTATGCAAATAGGTTGGTAAAAACTCAATGGACAAACCCAGCTAATAAAGGCCCAGCTAAACCCAGATTGAGGTTGTTGGAGTAAGGCATCAGATCACTAAATGCAAACTCAAGTTACTGGTTAACAAGGGTCAAAGCAGTAATCTCAGGTCATTAAGGATGAAGTCTAGTCTGCAGATCAAAGCATGCCCTCCCAGCTATCAATTCAAAGAAGACTGTTTAATTGCTTATTTAATAAAAATCTGTTATTAACTGTTGTAACCAATTTATGATTCATTTCTGTTATAAAATATATTGTAACACTTCGACTACTATAAAAAGGGGTTAAATTTATTGTAAAAAAAAGAGGAGACAATACAAAATAGAATACTAAAAGCTCAGCAAAATATTGAGAAATAATATAACCATGGATATAAGCCTTGCATATGGCTGAATCACGTTAAAAGGCTCTTGGTGTCCCCTGTTCTCTCTCTCTCTTCCTTGTAAATTTGCCTTTACAACTTGCAGTTTGGAGTATCAGACTTATGTTAACCAATTTCAGACGTCAACACTTTTACTCAAGAAATAGATCATAAATTTGTTTTCTAAGAAGGGATTTGGGTGATTTTTGACCACTACTTGGTGGTTCAGCGATGGAGGCTAGACTTTAATCCTATTAAGGATATTATTAAGCATATAGTAGTGTAGTTTAGAGTGATTGGTTTATCTTTGGAATATTATATTCCTAGATTTCTTTGGAGAATAGCTACTATTGTGTGAGTGCCTTTGAAGGTGGACATGCTAATGTCTTTTATCTTTACAGGCAAGTTTGCATAGATGTGCATTGAAGTGGATTTGAAATGTCCTTTTGTGTCAAAATTTGAATTTAATAAATGAAATTTATGCATTGGAATATGAAGGTTTGAAGCTTATTTGTTTCGGATGTGGGAAACATGGTTATCATAAGGAGATGTGCCCACAAATGGTGGTAAAATTTTGGTTATAAAATGAATTTTTTGAAAAATTTGAAAAAGTGAATTTGAAATTTTTGATAATTTCAAAATTATAAATTTGAGATATGAAGTGTTTTGAAATAGGAGAAATAAATTATATGAATTTTAGGAATCCTCAAAAGATCGAATTTTCCACTTTGAATGCTTATAGAATAAAATTCATGTTTTTGAGATTTAATTTCCAGAAAACTTCAGAAAGTTTGGAACTAGGGTTATAGGTATCCAACAAATGCAAACTTATAGTCATCATGAATGTAATTAATTTAACTAATTTACATTAAAATTTCATAGCTGCCGACGATTGGTGAGTGCATTAGATTTGGACTTGAAGTTGAGAAAAAAAAGGAAGAGTTTCTAAAAGAAAATTTGATCAACTTTAAGTCAAAGGTAAAATCGACAAAAATTTTCCTATTTTGCCCTAGAAGAATCAGCTACTTTTTCTTCTTTTAACCTTTCCCTAGTTGCATTTCATGTAATTCTCTTTAACTTTCACAAGCAACTTTCTTGCTCTCACTCTACATCTTTCTCTCTCTTCAAGTAAGCATCTCAATCCTTGATGTTTATTTCTCATATTTTTACTGCTAATTCCTCTCTTCTTTCTCTTCAATTAAATACCAAAATCTTGTTGATTCATTAAGTAAAATCTGAGTTATGAATTTTTAAATCTAAAAGCTACTATTCATTTTACTGTTCACTTCAAGAACCCATATGCATTGATGATGTTTTTAGATCTTAAATCTTTTATTTCTAACTTATTTCTATGAAATGAAAACATAATCTAATGATATACATTCATTTGATAAGAGAAAAATGTGAAAAATCCAAGCATCTGACATGCTCTTCTTTCTTGTTCTTGAAAAGTATTGAAAACCTTTGTTGGACTAGTTTTAACCTCTTGTTTCTAGCTCTTAGATGAATAATTCGTACCTTTCTTATAAATTATAATATGATTAGTTCATTGTGATCCACTAAATCTTTGTGTAAGTAAAAAAAAAAGGGTATTTGTGATTGTATAGCAAAGTTTGAATTTAATTGGACTTGTTAATGTAAATTTGGTTTTATGTTTGGAAAAGTTAGAATTTATGCTTGTTTAAGCGTTTAAAACAATGGTATATTGAACCTATATGATTTGGTGAGAATTGGATAAAATTTCCCCCTATTTTGGTTGTTGTTCTTTTGTAATTCCAAAGTTTGCAAGTCAAATCGTCATATTTACACTGATCTCGCAATCATGCTTATAGAAATCGAGCTACATTATGCTTTATGATTTGAATCAGAAATCTAACTAGCTGCATTATGCCTTATGATTTGAATTAGAAATCTAACTAGTTTCTTACGATTTGAATCAAACCTTCCTTATCCCGTTTTACGATTCCAATTACAATTCTGATCACATTCATAGTTTAGTTTCCTAAAAGTTTGTAGTTTTGGATGAATAGACTCATATTTTGCACTGAATCCTTGTGAGTTGAATCAAAACCTTATCATTTGAATCCCGCAACTCTAATCGTGATTTTGATTGCACCTCTAGATTTATACACCGTATTTAGCTTAAATTCATTTCTCTATCAGACAATTATCATATCCTTGACCTAACCTTATATAGATCCCAACCAATTCCTAATATAATTGTCAATAAGGTCTAAATGAGCAATCATAAGCTAATATCAATCAATCTACTGATTGTATATATATTTATATTGAGGCTATGACAATAACTCTGATAGTTATTGTGATAATGTGACAAAGAATGTGTGATTGTAATTGTGACAAAGTGTGAATTGTGTGACATAATTGTTATGAAATATGATACTGTTTGAAACCTTGAAATTTCTCCATGAAACATGGGATGATGAATAATGATAATGAGATGTGATTGATATGATGAGATAGGGTATATGAATTGGATCCTAGATTTGCACATTCTGATATGGACTAAGGAATAAGGTGGAACCTAGAGAGATAAGGCTAGTAATTGTGCAGGATAAGGATAAAAAGGAGTAATAAGGACAATTCTAATTGTTATTATTTATTTTGCTTTTTACTTGAATTATTATTCTAAGGAATATTGAATGAGATATAATGTGACTTGATAACGTGATGATTGATGATGATGGCTTGAGCTTATAAGAAAATCACAGTTCTTTATAATGTATCAATGATAATGTGGTGTGATGCCATTTAGAGGTTAGTCTCTGAGACTTATGACTTATTTATTAAACTTGATATTAAATATGATTATATGGCTATAATGTACATGTGTATTGTTATTATTGAAAAATTCATAAGTAAGGTACAGATTTATTTTATTGAGCCATAGACTCATTCTTCTATAAACTATTTTTTTTAGATTCTCAAGAAATTGCAATTATTCTACCTCTTGAAAAGTAAGAATGAACAATGACCCTATAGATATCACTGCCAATGTCTTTACTATTACCATTGAGAGTCCCCTAGGAATGTACTAGATCAAGATTCACTAAATTGTCATCTTAAACCTAGCTGGCTATGAGGTTTTACATGAAGTTGAGATTATTCCTTTGGAACCCCCACATGTCCTTTTGATGTTGGCCATGGGATAGTTTGACCCCTAAGGTTTCAACCATCTATCTATATATTTTGCTAACTTTTGAAAATCTGTAAATAGAATAGCCATAAAATATCCTAAGAGCTTAGTTAGTTTAACCTATGCTTTTTGGGTTCATGACAAGATATATGTTAATCTAACTTTTTTGGCTTGTCTTGCTCTTATGAGGACATAGGGTTGTATGGGGGTGACTTTTGGAGTAGGTTAGTTGTTGTATAGTTTTTGAGAACAAGATAAAGACCTCTTAAACTGATGTTTAAACTAGCATGTGCCTATTGGGTAATGCCTTTGTGCATAATATAAGTATATCTATATTTCAATGTATCTATCTTTCTTTTTATAAGTTTATTATTTCTCAAACAACCAATTGAGATTAAGAGAATGTGATTAGAAAGTATTGAAGTGAGCATAAGTAGAAAAGGATAAAAAAAGTAGTAATGACAGGTTAGAGACTAGTGATTATCAATTGAGGATTGATATTTACACCAGTCATGGCTAAGGATGTGAGTTATGACACTTTCCGATGGTGGATATGACAGTGATGCCAAAGTATGTTCAAAAAAAGAAAGAAATGCCTACAGTTAATACTATTCCTAAAGTTATGTGTCCACAAGTTTTGGGGGACAATATAATTAATGACATGGATCATGGCATCTAGATGATTACTAAAAAGACTACTTGAAGAAGGCAATTTTCATATAATAGGAATGATTATGTTTTATCTAAGGAAAATAACAAAAATACTAATAAAGGGAGGAAGATTTCATCTGGCTATAATATGGATGATAATGGGTCACGCTTTAATGTTCTCTCCAATTATAAGCTAAAAACGAAAGGAAAGGAAATTAAGTTGGTTGTTAATAGCTTTTTTAGGGGATGTTGGAATTTAAATAAGGAAAAGGTAGGTGCTTATAAAAAAGATGGAATTGGATTTAGTGGGTCAAAGAAACAATAAGCTAACAAATTTTCTAATGGGCCTAAAGCCCATGCCAATAATTTGGCAAATGAGAATGGTGCCAGTGACAAAGTAGTAGCCATTGGTGTACCTAAGAGTTATAGATCGATGGGGACAATATTATATATATTAAACTTAGCTGAATCAACTAGTGAGAACAGAAAGACTCTTAGTTTGATTTGCTCATTTGAAATTTCATGAGGTTTCATGGTAGAGTAGACAATATGAAACTCCTTAAGGTGTTTATGAGGATATTCCCTAGCCTGGCCATGAAAGATAGAAAGCAAGTGTATTAAGTCAAACTTTAGCTCAAAGGCTGCATTAATTTCAGGGTAATTGATACATAATGATTATTAGTTCATATCTGGCACAACCAACTCCTTCATGCTTCTTGGGTTGAATGCCATATTTACCAAGCTGGGGGTAAGAAGATGAATGATTAGAAAATAACTCAACAACTATGCCAATTTTAGGGGAAGAAGTTGCTAACTGGTCAAATGATGATGTAGAAGCCTAAAAAGGGCTAGAATGGTGCTTAATCTCTCTTCTTAAATTTTGAAAGGTTATTTCAATTTTTAAATCATATATTAGCTCTGAATGATGAAAGGATTGAGTCATATATAAAAAGGACTAATGGGAAAACAAACCAAAAAAGAATAAGAATAAAAAATCAACAAAATACTGTAGAAAAAATTCTAAAAAATTTGAAAAAAAAACCTATTAAACGATGGAATTTCTTGAAAATAGGCCAAGGTTTGTGAAAAAAGCAAAAATTCTAATCAAAAGGCTAGAAACTAGAAGCTTATCGAATTTGAGCTCCAAATTCCACAAAAAATTTTGTTATTAGCCCCTCTGAGAAACACATGAAAACTAGCAAAACTATACACAAAAGCGATAAAAGAAAAGGAAAATAGACATAATTTAAAGCCTAATCCCAATCCTTCTATCCTAAATATTAAACTCTACTGAAAACATCAAAAATTAATTTAGCTAGTCCCTGACAGCGATACCAAAATTTGACGATTATCGAGATCTGTGAAGATAATATATTGAACTACCGAAGTTTATAACAAGGACAAGTCCAGGTTGAACCACAGAAATGAGAGATTAATTCAATGCATTCACAATAAAAGGCATGGGATTTTGTGACTAACTAAACAGAAACTGAAAATAAATAGACTACATTATCATTAGCAAACTGAATTGGAAAAGCTTCCATTCAAGGGATTTTTATGTTCAATTCAGTGATTGATCATTGACACAAATATTTCATTCCCTCTTTGATCACTTAGCTAAGAATCAAATTAGGCTTAACATCTAATCAATTCTTGCTGAATTCCCTCTAAGTTAGCTAATTAAGCCTAGCATCCAATTAATCTTTATTGTTGAATTATTAAAGCCTAGCACCTCAACCAATTCAACAATAACATTAGGATCCAAAAATATCAAGAATGATTTACCAATTTACTCCAATGTAAATTCATTAATCATTTTCAATTCTCTAGGATAATTGACCAGTTTGCACACAGTCAAAAACCATATTGCTACTAAAGCCAAATAACCATATTGATTATAAAAATTTAGCTAGTAGTAAATCATAATGAACAATAAATTAATGTGCCTTATTAATCAACCATCCAAAGTATTAATAGCATTAAAACGGAGAATCAAAGAAATCAAATTGAAAATAAATTAACAATAGAAGCAAGTCTCATAATTAACAAGAGAATTGAAGCAGAATTTCTCTTAGATTAAATAAAGGTTTAACTACACATTAAAATGAAAATAAAAACAAAAATCAAAGAAAAAAAAGACCTTAAAAGGACTAGTATTCTTACTGTAGTAGAGCTCCTCCCTTTTAAAAAAGTAAAGAAAATGAAAAATAATGCAAAGAATTGAATACAATTAAGTAACTGATCTATTATATGAGCTTTCTGCACTATGTCTATTTGGGCTACTGATTAAGGCTACAAAGAGGCATAATTAGATGTAGGTCTCTTCATAGAAATACAACTCCATCTCTTACCAATCCAATGGCCATGAACTTGCTGAAAAATTTGATCTCTAACTCAACTTGTGGGCTAAAAATTAAAATAGTCTTGCAAGGCAGTCTAACCCATAACAAAGCTTGTCACTTAGATTCATAGCCTTGAAAATCAATGAAAATGGTGCACTTTCACTTCGAACCCTACATGAAAGTTGGGAAGTGGATCTTAGCTATATAATTGGTTCGGGTTTGCATTAAAATGAGATTTGAAGCTTAATTATGATCAAAATATCAAAACTGGTTCTAAATTAGCAGATCGACACTCTATTTTGGCTTTTAAGCTTAATTTGATCTTTAAAATAGTTGAACTAGACTTTGGTCATGACATTTGTAAAAAAATTCTCTTAGATTTCTAAAGATATAAGAATCATCTAAAATTAAAGTTCAAAACTCAAGATATACCCAAAAATTTGAAACAGTGTGAAATTACTGAATTAATCTAATTAACTTAAAAAATTGACCAAACTTTAAAATTAATCACAAATATCCAATTTAGAACACACACGAGAAAAGACTAAGCATAGAAGGGATATATAATATGTACAAATTGTATTCACTATTCAATCAAGTAAGTAGGGTAAGTTGATTTTTTCTGGTTTGCGCTATTGGTGGTGTGATGTATAAAAAAAAAAAAAACTAACAATAAGAAAATCCTGCATGAACCGTCCAACACAAGTCCAATGGGGGAGAACTTTTCATTGTTTTTCGTTGGTTTTTTTCTTTTTCTATGGGAGGTGTTTTCACTTATAAGGCAAAATGGGTATTTCATATATTTTATGTTCAAAGATGATTATATGGTATTCCAATCAAACAATACAATATTTAATATATTTAATGGTTAAAGATGATTTAATTTAAGTGATTATAATATGATTGATGAAAATTTGGGTTTGTATTTAATTATAATGTTTAATTAATTTGATAGGTCTTTGTAGTTTCAAGAAGGTTAGTGCAAGTTTTAAATTTAAAAAGACATAGTAGTACATGGTTTTTAAGGTAATAGTAGAGCCTCTCTTGATGATAAAGGTCGAGACATATAATCTGTCAGCAGAGATCGATTCAGCTTTTGATTTCGTAAAACCTCTCATCCGAGAAGCTTGATCAGCTTCAACGAAGTAATAAAAAAATTAAAGGAAACTCTCATGCTTTTCAGGATGTTGGGATGGACCAGTTAAAGGTGCATGAAGTGCTGGTTGATGGCATGTTACAGGTAGTGAATGGTGGAGGTGACGCGATGGATGGCTGAAAATTCTTAGAAGGGAAAATTGCTTGAGCAGAATGGTGAGGGACGTGCTGATAATGATAAGTTTTTGCATCTAGTGGAGGAAGAAGCAGATGAGGATATAGGGAAGGGTCATGTTTTAGACCAAGATGTTCAGCCTTTTAATCCATGCCTAGCCATTAAAATCTCTTATAAAGAATATAAGGAATATTGTCAGCCACGGTTGAACTCATTAATTGTTAATCTCCTTGGTAAAAGGGTGGGTTTCAAGTTTTGGGAATCTTGTTTACAGAAACTATGGGAGCATGATGGGAAGATTACAGTTATAGACATTAGTGATGATCATTATGTGATTTTTTTCACTCATGAAGAAGATTATAAATTTGCTTTTCAAGAAGGGCGTTGGATAATTTCTGACCTCTACTTAGTGGTTCCGTGATGGAGGTCGGACTTTAATCCTACTAAGGATACTATTGAGTGTATAATAGTGTGGTTTAGAGTGACTGGTTTGCCTTTGAAATATTATAGTCCCAGATTTCTTTGGCTGCTGTTGTGGGAGTGCCTTTGAAGGTCGACATACAAACATCTCTTACCACTAAAGACAAGTTTGCACAGATGTGCATCGAAGTGGATTTGATACATCCTTTTGTGTCAAAGTTTGAATTTAAAAATGAAATTTATCTAGTGGAATATGAAGGTTTGAGACTTATTTGCTTCGAATGTGGGAAATATGGTCATAATAAGGAGAAATGCTCGCAAATGGTGGCTATGGATGACTTTCCAATGGTGATGTCGGATCAGGTTTAGAAAGAGAGAGAAGCGCTTGCAGTTAATGCTATTCCTAATGTTATGTAGTCACAAATTTCGGGGGGACAATAAAATTAATGTCGTGTATTGTAGCAGTTGAATGAGTACTAAAAAGACTACCCGAAGAAGACAATTTTCATGTAATAGGAATGATTATGTTCTATCTAAAGAAAATAACAAAAATTCTGATAAAGGGCAGGAGATTTGATCTGGTCATATTATGGATGATAATGGGTCAAGTTTTAATGTTCTCTCCAATTATGAGTCGGGAATCAAGGAAAAGGAAATTAAGTTGGCTGTTAATGTGTCTTCTAAAGGTCATAGGAATCTAAATGAGGAAATCCGGAAATCTAAATGAGGAAAAAAATAGGTGTTAATAAAAAAAGATGAGGTTGGAACTAGTGGGTCAAAGAAACAAGAAGTCAAAAAATTTTCTAATGGGCCTAGAGCCTAAGTTAGTAATCTAATAAAGGAGAGTTGTGCTAGTGAAAAGTTAGTAGTCTGTGGTGTACCCAGGACCTATAGATCAGTGAGGGCAATATTATATATATATATATATATATATTCATTCTCAAATACAATCATAAATTGCGCAAGTGTATTGTTAATATAATAATTCAAAGAATAATTAGTAATAGTAAATAGAAAATTTACTTTTTATAATTGTTTTGATGTGATTCCTTTTAACAATTTTAATAATCATAGATATGATTAAGGTGAAAAAAAAAAGGTAAATAGTTAAGCATTAAGATATATCAAGAGCGAATAATTTGAAGAAGCATTTAATTTTATGTATTAATAAAATGAAAATTTCATGTATAAGTTCAGGTAATTTTAATATATGAGATATTTTACAATAAATTCTTGGTAGATTCAGAATAAAATTATTGGATATTAAATTCTATTATTCTTGAATACATTATAAAAAATATATGTTTGTTTTGTGAATATCACTTTAAAAGGATATTAAAATATATTTGAAAAAGTAAGATCTTTTTTAAATAGAAAACTAGCAAGAAATCAATGTTTATTTAAAATTTATCTTAAGTAATTGTGACATTATTTAATAATATTTTGCTAATTTTCTAATGCACTGGGTTATTGGAGTTAAAAGATAGAATTTAGTGGGGGTCAATAATTGATTTTTCCTTTAATTTTAACCAAAATTTGATAAAGTTTAATTGAATTTATTAAAAAATGATAGAAGCCAGTGACCTCCATTGGCTTTTACCTACGTCTGCCTATGGCAGTAGTTGAGTCCCTGCATGGAGTCCATCCTACGACTATACATAGTGATTATAAAGATTTAGATGCTCTCAAAACGAGTTATGAAAAACAACTTGGGGAGTTTTTTTTTTTTTTAACATTTGTTTCATATCTTCTTGTTGCTAGGATGAAGGTTCAAACTCAACTAAATCCTTCGCCCACTGAGATCTAGAGCTCTAAACCGTCTGACCCTCAATCCCGAATCTATATGACCCATAGAAATGACTTAGTGGGGGGGTCTACTCCTATTGTTAATCCAAGTAATACAGTTGTGGAAATATCTCCTTCTGTGGAGGTCGTTGTTGCTCATTGGTAAATAAATCCTTTCTTTTTCATTATAGTTATTATAAATTGCATATTTGGAATTGTAAAGGAGTAGGTGATAGGGCTTTCCCTGAGCTGATTAGGGATATTATAAACATATATGGTGTGTCTTTTATGGGTATTCTGAGCCCCAGATGACAGGTGAGAAGGCGGGAATATTATAAAAAAAAGTTGAATTTTGATTCGTCTGTCTATGCAGATGCAAAAGGTTTTTTGGGGTGGTATTGGGTGTTTGTGGGTCTAGGCTTGAAAGGTTACCCAAATTCTTCTGCATGATCAATGTATCTGTCGGTCTCAATTTAAACAATCAAAGATTGATTAAAGAATACAGAATGAATACAGATCTTGTCCTTATCTCGTTGGAGATTAATATACACTTGTATCTGATTTAAATTATGTAGAATTTTCGTGTAAGAAAAGTGAGAATGAGCAATTATGCAGAAACTATTGAGTAAGATGTCAAAATTGCAGAAAAATAAGAATAATGTAGTTAAAAGTAAAAAGATGAAGACAAATCTTTTAAAGTGGTTCAACTTGAATTGAAACCGCAATTTAAGTTTACTCCACTTAATCTTTCTCAACCGAAAGACCTTTTCAATTAACAAGAAAAACCTTTCAAGATTATTAGACTCTTGAATTGTCAGTTTTACAAAACCACAAGAATTAATAGGGATCTTGCTGACCTAAAAGATTTACAACAGGTTCTTCCAAACCTAAACAGATTTCTAACAACCCTAGAAATCTTAAGTAAACAAAAACGAAATAGAATTAGTAAACGAAATGATATATAATACCAATTGTTTGAGAAAGATTTCCCAAACAGAGCTACTCAAACTTGAAGCAATGTTGATCCAGAAAGATTTCAAAATCGTTGAAGAATCTGAAGTATTTTCAGCGTTTTTTTTCTCAATCAGTTTTCGCACTTGAAAAATATGAAATGATATGTGAAAATATCATATTTATAGCTGAAGATTGGGTTAGAATAACTGTCAAAACCGTCTGTAACAGAAAAACGATTTTCCAATTCATACATCGATGTAACGTCGATTATAATCTGTTATTTACTAATTCATCGATGTGACTTTGATGTAGAAAGAGTTATTTAAGTCTTTACATCGATTTATGAACCTTCGGTAACGATTTTTGACCGATACATCGAAGTGACGTCGATTTAAACATTGAGATTTTTTTTCATACATCGAAGTAACATCGATTTAACTGTGATTTTTGAATAAAAACATCGAAGTAACTTCGATTTGACTATGAATATCTTTCACAGTTTTTCAGTATATCGATGTTGCATCGAAGTATGCGATAGAAACTTCCTTTTAAAGAATGTTTTCATATTTTAACGTTTTTATACTTCT
>JANHAO010018746.1:0-13468 GCA_026873985.1 Saraca asoca
AAATTTGACCTTTAATTTTATAATCCTTATGTTCACTTTGATGATATATATGTTGTTGATATTGACCTATTTGTTGGCTAAATTACATTTGTTTTTATTTTTTTTCCATTGTTGGTTGATTTAATTTAACCATTTTTTTAAATTGGTCTATTTATTTTGTTGAAAAGATTAAATTGGTTGATATGATATGGGCCTAGTTTTCTCCACTTTTTTTTTTTTTTAAAAAAAAAATTGGACCTACATATTTTGTTTATATCAGCCTATAAGTTAGTTTTGTTCAATCATGAATGGTTTGACCTAACTCATAGTAGATGGATAAGATTCCATAAATAGTTTGACATTGTTGAGATTCATGCCAATTGATGGTACAATAAGTTTAATCCTTTCATCTTAATTCAACAAGTTGTGCAAGTGTACTATACTTCATACTCATGTCATCAAAGGGAGTGAGCCAATTGGTTAGTTATCATCAAAATCAAAGTAAGGAGCATCATAGATGCCCTAACAACCAATACAATAGTTGCATTTCAAGATGTTGAACAATGTAACCAATTGTCAATTGCCTTTGACAATGAAGAACTTCATTCACTTTGGGATGATTCGAGTGCTCTTAGATTATGTTTGCTGTGTGTTGAATTTGTCAAATATAGGAGTCTATTTGTTGAGATACTAAAGTTATTTTATTCCTATGTGAATGGATGATTTACTGTATAGTAAATTAAATTTGATATTTTAAAGTGTAGGAGTACTTTGTTCTGTTTTGAAATTGAATTGGAATTTGTAGGGTGTTTGTTGTTTGGTTTACCATAAAGGCATCAAGAATATGGAAAAAAAATTCCCAATTTTGCATCAGAAAAGGGTTAGGTAATACTTTTAATTTTTTACTAAAAAATTTAAAATTACTCTGATATTACTCATGGAATCAGCAACAAAATATTCTGTTAATAAAGTTATGTTACTGATAGATGTATCTGTCACTAAATATATATATCTGCTATCTCTTTTCTTAGTTTTGATTGTCATCAAACCAAGGATTAATGATGAATGTTATTGTCAAAATTGTATTTTCCATCTCTAAATATCTATATATTATTTCTTTCTTTAATTTTGATCATCATTAGGCCAAGGATTAACATTAGAATTGTATTTTTTGTTACTAATATTTTTACCAATGCACTATTTACTAACATTCCTCTTTCATCATTGATGTAATTAGTGACATATTTCTCAATTTTATCGCTAGATTTTTCCATCAAATTGCATTTTTCTTGTAGTGTTATATATTCCAATCAAATCTCAAATCTAATTGGTGTTGGACTTTACAATCTCTTCCACTTAAATGGCCTAACGTCTTTGTTAGGCTCATCAAATCTCATCTCATGGCCCCAGATTTGCACTAGCCGAAGTAGAGAACTGACGAGTACTCTAATACCATTTGTCACAACCCAAGCTTGAATGGTCCAAGATGACTATTAGGCCTAAATCACATGGCCTAAAATACTAGTCTAAGTTGTCTAAATAGTCAAGTTTAATGTCTTATATATTACAATCAAGTCTCAAATCTAATCGGTGTGAGCCTTTACAATCTCCCCTACTCAAATTGTCTAATGTCTTTATTAAGCCTATCATATCTAATTGGTTGGCCTAGGATTTCCACCATCCGAAGTATATGATTGGTGAGTATTTTGATACCATTTGTAATGATGCCCCAAGTTTGACTAACCTAAGACAATTACTAGACTTGAATTATGTGGCCTAAAAGATTAGCTCAAGTTGTCGTATAATCAAGTTTGATGCCTTATATATCATAATCAGGTCTTAAATCTAGCAGATATGAGGGTTCACACTTTGAAAATATTACATCTTGCCCAAGAATTCCTTCGACCTCTTTATTATTAAGGCCCATTTGGTGCATTGTATAAGGTCTGAGAGTATAGGATAAGCTATACAATCAAGTTTTATCATATGTTTGGCTTATAAACTATATGGTATAGTCTTATACAATCTCCCTCTCATACATAAAATGTTGTATAGTGATATACACCTCTTAGGGTGAAGGATAAGACCTAATAAACAAAGTTTATATTTTGAAAAATAAAATTAAGAAAAAATATTTTTACTCCAATTTTTTTACTATTCATTATCATCCATCACCACTATCATCAATATGGCTATTGCCACCAATGTGATGGTGGCCACCACTGCCACTGCCATCAATGTGGCAATAGCCTACTACCACCACCACTGAGGCATTGGTAGTCGCCATTATCACTACCAGCACCACCAAGGTTGCAATGGTGATAGTGGCCACTACTAATCCTCGTAATCCCACTATTAGCAACTACCATCACCATACATCAACTAATCATTACTGCCACCACACACCACCATCAAGTACCATTGCTACCACCATACCATTGGCACCCCTCTGCCAAACATCTTTACTACCATCACTATATACTACCACTATCTTCTCTCTATCACCACTAACTTACATGTTGCCATTTTCTCTCCATCATTACCATCATTCACTATTATCATTCATTGTTAATACCTTTTCCTCCATCTCATGGTAGATCTAGGGTTTTTAACACAAGGGGTCATGTATCAAAATTTTATAGAGCATATACAAATTTTAAATTTTATAGAGCATATACAAATTTTAAATTTTTAGAGGCTAATCTAAAATTACTATATATAAAAATAAAGACATCAAGATTTGGGGAAACAAGCTCCCATGGATCCCCTTGTCTTTGCCTTTGCCTTTGTCACCATCACTACCATACAGGGATAATTTTATTCAATTAAACTTTTAATGTTATAGATATTGGCTTTTGTTGTGAAATTAGAACTATGTAACATACAATTATGTTTGTTATACAATGATGCATCAAACATTGTGTAGTATAAGAGCTTATCCTATATATATCATATCATATACTATCATATAACCATTATACTATCAGTGCTTATCCTATACGGTGTTCTAATCTAGGCCCTACTTTTTTTTTTCTAAATTTTGACAAGAGAAATACATAATTCATATAAATAAAATAAAAAATGACAAGTTATTTATATCAAAATAGGTTTAATTAATCCACTATTAGTGTAAATTAATTTTATACTATCACTCACCCATGTGTCGTTATCTTGTTAAAATTCTGTTAAAACTTTCTTATTGTTGATAAAAATTCATAGTTATTCTTTTTTTAATGACATGATATTTTATTATTTATTGATAAAATAAAAAGCTTATATTAATAGTAGATCAAATTTAAATTCTAAAAAAAGAGTTAAAAGTTTTATTGAGAGATCTATTAATAAATTTTTATGTTTCTTTATTTTTAAAGTTTTTTAAAAGTTGAGAAAATTAGAAGTTTTACACTAAACAAATGCTTTCTTTCTTTGATAATGTACAAAAGTTTTACCTTGTCAAATGCTTTTTTTTTTCTCCTTCTTTTAACTCAGTTAAGCTTCAAATCAACGATTCAACCACCAACTTTTTAAAATCAACGTGAACAAAACTGACTTTAAAATTCAATGTGAATAAAACTCAAAGCTTGTCGCGGTGGCATTTTCGCATTGATGGCCAAAGCCTCCCCCTACACCATCATTGACAATAATGACTTTTTTGAATGCTCTGATATTGATTTGTGTGGAAAATTTCATTGCATTGAAGAACAATATTTATGAAGACATTCTAATTATTAAAAAGAAGGATGAAATCAAAGATGAAATTTTGATCTGGTTGGAAATTCTTTGTTTATCTATATTTCTAATATTTCTTGTAAAAAATGATATTTTGAAAAGAAAAAATATTCACTAGTTATTTTAATGATCACATGCAAATTATATGTTTTCTCAATTAGAGATTTGGATGAAGAATTTATGAAAGAGTTGGAGAAAATGTAACATTATGAAAGTGTAAGTGTTAAATTGATCCTTTTAAAATTATAGGGATTTTTCAAGCATTAAATAAAATATAAAGGAATTATATGTGTTTTAGTCTTATTATATTAACCAAAAGTTATAAATTATTTAGTTTTCTCCCATATCTCACACATTGAAAACAATATTTACAGACATGTTATAGCTCTAGTTGATAAAACAATAAATTAGAAAATGATCGAGCTTTAAATCATATGTTCATACGACCATGTGATATGTATTTATTGTTATTCATGCAATCATCACCACTAAAATTTATGGTATAATAGAAAAGTATTTTAGCCTTTATATCTATTACGTTGTGCACAAGAATTCCTTCAGCCTTTTATACTGTCATTTTTTTAAAAAAAAAATTGGCAGGAGAAATATGCAATTCATATACATTAAAAAAACTCACAAGTTATTTATTTTAAAAAATACAAGTTTTACAAAGAGACCTTTTATTGATTTTTTTATATCTTTCTTTCTTTTAAATTTTTATTAAAAAATTTGAAGGAATTCAAATTTGATTTCTTTGGTTGATAGGATAAGTGGGCTACACTGGATGCTTAAACAATCCGAGGTTAGCTTTAATATTTTTAAATTTATTCCTTCATCAAGCGAACGAGTTAAAACTCATATACGAGCTTCAAATAATTTCAAGCTCATACGAGCTCCAACTCATTCATTTAATGCATTTGATTAAAATATAATTTATAACTAATAAAATAATATTTAAATAAATATGATCATGTACATGTAAATCATAAAAAATTAAACAACAAGATTATATACAAATAAACTAATATCATATTTGTATCAATGTCAAAAGTCAAAAATTGTATATGTGGTATTATATATGTAAAATAAATATTAAAATATAAAATTTATTATTTTTGAAATAAGTTTTTCATGAATTAATAGATCAAAATTTTAAAACTTTTTGAACTCAAATCATATATTAATTTAGTATAATTTTATGTTCAAAATCATTCGTTTATTAAATAATATTTTAAGTTAAGTTCTTGCCCACTCAAATAAAATTTTAATTTACAACTAATAAAATAATATTTAAATAAATATAATCATGTATATATAAATCATAAAAAATTAAACAACAAGTTGTATACAAGTAAACAATATCATATTCGTATCAATGTCAAAAGTAAAAAATTAAATATGTGGTATTATATATGTAGAATAAATATTAAAATATAAAATTTATTGTTTTTCAAATAAGTTTTTCATCAATTAATAGATCAAATTTTAAAATTTTCAAACACGATTCATATATTAATTTAGTATAATTTTATGTTTAAACTTATTCATTTATTAAATAATATTTTGAGCTAATTTCTTACCAGAGCAAACTCAAGTAACTCAAATAAAATTTTCATTTGCACCCTAATTAGGCTACACCAATTAAATGAATTAATTGACACATATTCTTTGACGGAATTGTTATCATATTGTGTCAGCCATAGGCCAAATATGATCTAGTTTAAGAGTGGTTTTTAAACCAAATATTGTGTCAGCCATAGGCCAAGCATGATCTAGTTTAAGAATAGTTTTTTAAACCAACTGTTCATAATTTGCATAATATTAAGTCAACGTGCTGTATTCCTTTTCCAGGTATATTCACCACCTTCTCTCACCTTCTTTAGTTAACCCATGAAAAGAGGAAGAAACGAAAGAGTCATAAGTTGTAACTTAGTGAAATCATGTTGGCCACTTGTGGATGCTCTTTTGAAATTTGAATCACATACCAAATTCCGGGGCTCTTCTAATTCTCCCCATTTTTGTTTTTGGAAAATAAACCCCTTTGGTCCTTTATTCCATGTAAGAAAAATGAAACATGTTTTGCTTCTTTTTTTCCACAAATAACAACAATAGTGACCATGAAAGTGCTAAGGGCTATCGGCTAAGTAATCAACATAATGGTAGGATATGAGTATAGCTATTCACACACTTAAATTGTCTCTCAACACTCTTATTATTTTTAAGTGAATTCAACAATTGTCTTAGTTTATTCTCGAGTGTGAAATTACATTCCACTTTGAGTTTATAACATTTTCCGGTGATAATTAACTACTAACCAAATTAAAGTGGAGAAAAAAATCAAAATTTTGTGCTCACACACTAAGACAACTTGTGCTCAAGTCATTAATTTGTGACATTGTGATCATCAATGCCAAATATCAAAATTAATCAAAGGCTTTTGAAATCATTTTTAATAACTAGAATAGTTGTATGAATGAAAGCAATAGTACTCAATTTGCCTCATAATACATCAAATACATAGGCAAATGTGTTTATATCAAGAGTACATATATATGTACGGATGTGCAGTTGCAATGACCCAACCGTAATTGATCGAGCCGTTATCCATTTGGTCGATTATAATTGGTTGAAAATTGGAAATGGGTTGATGTAGGAGTTTTTGGTTGAATTTTGGTTCTATGTGATCAATTATGAGCTTAAAATTTTCAACCTATTATAAACCATAATCAACCAATAATATAATGAATATTGAATCACTTAATTTCTTTTAGTCATTCAATTCATTTCATTAATTTACTCTTTCAATCCCGTAAAACTTAATCATATTCCTTCGTTTCTCTTCAATCTTCAATTTCAAACTTTCAAATTTTATGATCACTTTTAAGAATCTTGAAACTCTAGCATCCCAAAATTCAAATCTATCCCACCACCACCATCAAACTTGGTCACCGCAATATAGCTCCTCCGACAGACCACCATGGCATCACCATGCCCTTCGCAACCTATAGCACATGATACAAGTGTAACCATGTGACACACTAAATCAAGGAGCTAAATCCTTATGGCTTTGTATTTGAAGGTAAGCATATTCTTTAATCTTTATCTTTTATTGATTTTGACTTATGAGTATAAAGTTTGAATCTAAAAATTTGTATTGTTTTACTAATTTTTTATATTACCTTAGAGACTTAGAGTTAGGATTTTTATTGATTTTGTTATTAATGTTAGAATTATTTTATAGACTAGCATAATTAGGGATAATTTGTGGACTTGGATTAATAAATGCACAGATAATGTTGAGTTTTTTTTTTCTTTGGCTAGGCCTAAGTTGGAGATCATATTATGATTGGCTCTATTTGGACACTTAGGCTTGTGTGGATGCTTTGTTTTGTGCACTTCACTCTTGAGTTTTCTATAATGGGTAGGTTGATTCACTAGAGAGAGGTCTTAAGTCTCATTCTATATGTACCTGTGATTGTCCCATAAATACACAAGGCTCGCAATACATATTAGGAAATGAGAGTTGGGCAAACTCCATCCTAACTCTTTATCATCCTGTCTTTACCTTTTCATATCTAGGGAAACAAAAAGGATTTGAGAAAAGGGACAATTCATGAATAAGAAATACATCAAATTCATAATAAGAAAAATAAGATTGATAAGCAGGCATAATTCTTTTATAATTTGTTTCCTGTTTAATTGTTACATACAAATCCATATGTTATATAATATGATGAAGGCAATTCTATGATTGTCTTTTCAAGTCTTGAACAATTTTTCTAACTTACATGACTATAATATATGCAAAACTCAAAGGAAGATTCTGCCGTAGTTTTTTGCTTCCGAAATATAGAAAAGATGTGGGAATCCATGATATTTTTTTTTCCATCTTACAACATAGATTAGTGAATGTTTTTATATGAATTAATTCTAATTAGTTTTCTGTATGTTTTCCCCACATTAGTTGGTTGATTAGGGTATGAGTTTCAGATTCTAGGTTAAAACCTTAAATTTTCAGAGTTTTGGGTTTTTTGAATAGTAATCATCAAATTGGATAAAATTTGTGAATAAATTTATCAAATTATTTTAGGGTTTCATCTCAAAATGTTTAATCTATGGCCTATGCAATAATTTGGTTGATTTTGGATTGTAAAAAATTTAAAACAATACTTTTTGAAGAAAAATGAATCTCTTGAATTCCACAATATTGCACTTGAAATTGGATAAGTTTTCTTCAGTTTTTTTTTTCTTCAAATTTCAGATAGGATAGTGTTAGGATGTTCCAAGTATCAAAACCTATAAATAAATTTGGATGAATTTGATCGAAATTAGCCAATTTTGGGATCAACTCAACTAGACCTGATTGTAGAGAATTGGGTAAAGAAGATGAAGTTCTTTTTCATCTAATATTATTTATTTGCTAGTGATTTGTAACATAGGATAAGCTTGTTTGATGTGGCACTGCATGAGACCTTTCACTGTGTGGTCAGGTGCTTGAACTCTCATTTATGTGTTTTTTACTCCCTTTACATTTTATTATTTTATTTGAGAGTTGTTCATGGGTTTAAAATAGAGAGTTTCATTTGAAAAGGGGCCATCTCACATTTAATTTTGGACATTTTTTTTATTTTTTTAAAAGCAAGAAATAAGTTTGTTACTTTTTGTGTTATAATTTATATAAGATTCTATTTGGGCATGAAATTTTTACTGTGTAATTCTTATTTTTCTCCAATGTATTTGGGTATTGTTTGCACATTAAATTAATTTTGAATAGTTAAATGAGTAATATGTGGAATTATGCAAGAATTATTACTACTATAAAATGTAGAAATAATGTCATTAAATAGATATTGGATAAAAAGTAAAATAATGTATATATAGGTGTGGTTGTGTTTTTGTAAATATGAGAAAAATTATAATATCGGTTCCTGTTAAATAACCACGTCTAAACTCAATATCATGTTAGACGTCGGTTTGAGTTAAGTAATTAATGTACTTTTATAATTATTTAATTTATATCATTTAGGTATAAAGCATCTTTAAAATATATATGGCTCCTCAAATGTCAAATTTTTTTTATTAATTTATCAATTGAATTCTTATTTGATTATATTTTAAAGAACTTTTTATAATATATAGTCAAATAATTCTTTTATTAATTTATTAATTGAATTAATACAAATTATTTGCGTACTACTAATTTATTAATACGACAATATTACAATTAATTTTCCTTTTCCAAAACGATGGAATTATAAAATTCTCCAATAATCATTAATTTCTCCTATTTTACCGTGACAATGGAAATAGTCAAAATAATTTAAAATAAATTCTAAGCATTTATATTTTTTTATATGAAAAGATACAAATTAGACGTCGATTTTTTTTAACCCAACATAGATAGACAAAATAATTTAAAAAATGTAGATTATATGAAGAGTTGTAAATTAGATGTCAATTTTTAATTAGGAATTGACATAGATATATGATATTACACATCATTTCCAACATAAATAAATGATGTCTAAAGTCTCCTTGCATTATAAAAGACTAATGTGTCCTTTAAACTATCATTAACTAGCATACTGCTTATTTAGGAAGGTGAGTTTGAAAAGTGGGGCACAAAAATTCCATTCCATAACTTAAACATATTTAGAGCAATTGGCACTCCATTTTTCAAACTCTTCTTCCCAAGTAAGGAATATGTCAATAGAAGTAATAATTATAGGCATTGTTACTTAGTATCATTCAACTCAAGCTTGCTTTAAACGTTTATAATTTAATTTTCCTTTTCCTTTCTCTTTTTTTGATTAGTTTGTGTTTAAATGAGTAACTTCTTTTTTTCCTTTAAACAGGGCATATGCATTGATCTTTTGAACAAGAGGACGATGAGTGCACTTGATATGTCTATGTTGCCTTATAGACTGCCTTGATGGATGTGCTGTGCTTTGTTATTACAAGCAATCCTAGAAGATTCAAAAAATTGATCTTGGTTTGTTTCAAGTAACCTAGAAACTTGATTAAACAATAATGTTTTTGTTACAAGCAATGGCATAGCTCAACAATCATGTTGTTTTATTGCATGTTTTTCTAGTAACAACAACTTCTCTGGTAGTAGTAACTTCCAGAGCTAGATTTTTCATTCTTCATTTTCCTTCTATTTTGTCCTAATGCTTTTTCTTATAACTTTGTAAAAATGTAACCTGATGCAAGTTTCTGTCCTAATTTTTTTTTTATGTTTCTATAAAAAAATGTAATTATGAGTTGGTTTCTATAGTTTAATAAAAAAAGTTAATAGAAATAACATTGATATTTTTAACACAAACCGATGTCTCTAGCATAATCCGAAGCATTGTAACTACAAATAGGTTTTTATAAATATGTAGCTTGCAGCAAGTTCTTTTTTTAAAAAAAAAATTAATAACGAAGACACAATTTTTTTAACAAAAACCAATGTCTTTAACACAATATGTAGAAATCTTTGCAGTAATTAAATATTATTTAATGCATAAAATAATTTAATTGAAATATTATTTAATAAAAAATAATTCAAGTATTTAAATATTATTTAATTGACAAAATTTTTTAAAAAATAGTTAGCTTTGGGCAAATCATGTGTGCACAAAATGGAAAAAATTAATTTTCAAAAATTCAAATAGTGTAATCTCATAAAATGTTGAAAATTAATACATTGATTATAGTAAAGAACCGTTATATAAGCAAAATGAAAAAAAAATAAGAAAAATTCAAAGTGGAATCATATGAAGCAGTGGTGGTATTTTTGTAAACGTGATAAAAATTAATATGTTAATTTTCATGAAAAACTAATGTCTTAAGTCTATACATCGATTTTTTATAACAAACTATGTAGATGCATGAGAATAGATGTTAGTTCCTTCTTAATAATTGATGTTTAAAGTTTAGGTTTCTTATGTAACAAGCTAGTTCTTTCCTTATTCTCTTGTCTGAAACATTTACATAATATTATTCTTAAACTTTTGCTACTTTCTTCTTTGTTGTTTTCGATTCTCTTCATTATCTTGGATCATCGCATTTCAAGTCCATCTCTGTTCGAGGTATAGAATTTCATTCTTGTGACATTGTATTAATTTCTTCCTTGCCAAGTTATGTCAATGTTTTCTTTTTTTACTTTTTCTTCTTTGTAATTTACTAATTGTTTGTATTTTTAGGGTTTGGCTTTTTTTTTTTCCTCTTTTGTTTCTTGGTTTGATTATTGAAAATGTTTTTGGTTAGAGTTTATTTTTTAGCTATGTTTCTTGGCATAAATCGTCTAGTCATGCATGCCTTATTTTGTATCACTTGGTAAAGTGGTTATGAATATATCTAAGATTTTTCTTGAAATCTATGTAGTAAAACTGAAAATTTGAACATAACCATTTCCCATTGAAAATTATCAAATGCAGTCCATAAAAACCATAGAGGCAATTCCCATTCAAAATAAAACTAATATAATAGTTTTGTGAGGCTAAATTCTTTTTCTTTTTTCCTTTTAAACAATCATATGGATGATTCTTAGTATACTGAGAAGAGTATAAGGGATAATACCCTTATAAAGTAAATGACCCTTATACGTAGTAGAAGAGAGAAGATGAATGTTGACTTCAATTCTAAAGGTTGGGTTATTAGGGATGCAAGTTCAAAATATAAAAATTATATTGGAATGTTGGCATGTACAAAAGTGCCAATTCATATTAAGCAGTGAAAACAAGTACTAAAAGACATTAATGACAACATTAGGTAGGATGCCTTGGTATATATTACTTATCTCCAATTTTTATTTAAGATATATATGATAATGTTCTTAGAATAGTTGTATATAAGTATAATCTACATGTATGTTGTCTTATAGACCACATTTGATATTGATGCAAGGAAGAAAAAAGAAGCATTAAAGCTTACCGGTGAGCGATGGAAGAACTTCAAAAATTGATTGATAAAGGATCACATCACTCTTAAGAGGAAAGGTAATTAAAATCCCCTTAAGAAATACAACTTCCTCAATTAACAAGTGTGGGATGATTTTGTGAAGCAACACCAGTCTAAGGCTTTTCAAGTAGTTTTGGCCATATTACCTTATATTTTTTCAGTTACATATTATAAGTAATTAACAGAACATCTTATCAGTTATTATTATTTTTTGTCAACAGGGTATGAATGTAGCCAATAGGGAATGACAAGCAAAAAACAAGTATAAACATAAGTTATCTTGTGGTAGATATGTGAAGCTTAAGTAAGCTTTGGTCAAGGAAAACCTTATAGAACAATAGGCTTCTAATTGGTTTGATTCACAAGTCATTTGCATATCTCAGCATGAATTATGGAAGAGAGCCATAGTCAACACAAAAGGTTAATATATGACTGAAGAAAACTAGATAATTACTAAGAAAATTATAAGTAATTTGCAATTTTTAATTGCTTAAGTAATTGAAGTGTTAATTTGTAATAAATATTCTTAATTATATATATGCCATAGGATACTCTCATGCAATAATCAACCTAGTAAGATTTTACTCCATCTGGAAGAATGGACAAATTAACAGTTGCATTAGGAACTCAAGAGTACCTGGCCATGTTATGGGGGTTGTGGGAAGTGTTAGTCTCAAGGCCTATTTTGAGAGATCATCAAAGCATTTCTGAGGATCATAAGTTTCTATGGAGGATTTTACTATAGAGATTACTACTTGAGTGACACTTAAGGTGAGAGAAGAGATTATTGCTTAAGTGAGAAAGGATACTAAGGCTAAGCAAAAAGAAATAAGACATTTACCTACATTCAAAAGATGGACATGTAGTCATTATAAGACCCAAGGCTAGTTCTTAATAAGGTAAAGATGCACCTTGCTCCCCCACCTAGTAGTTTAAAAGTCAACTATTCGGGAGACCCTGACCCATTTGTAGAGTTATCAGAGGTAAATAATTATCATTAAAATCTTAAACTTCCTTTATTATGTAAGTAATTTCTAATATTTTTTATGAAAAATAACATTATAATTAAAATTTTCAATTTGATTTTTTTGTTTATATAGGAAGGAGCCAAATGCCTCATAGCTTTGGCACCCAGGGAACATATAGTGGCATATAGAAGGATTTTCCACAACTGTACCCTCCATTGCCAACAATTGTTAAGTGATCAAGTAAAGGTTATCATTGACACCTTATTAGATCAAAATGCAAAACTTTTGATGTCTAATGGATGAATTGGAGACAGAGATCCAAGCGATTAGACTTACATTGCATGGCCACAAGGTTTTATCACTTTGGCTACATAGGTATTATATTCTATCTAATAATTAATTGTGTTTAAAATTCCTAATTTTACTATATTTCTACTATCTAAATTTCATAATTTTATGCATGTCAATTAGGTTACAAAAGAGGCTAAGAAGGTTGAGAGTAAGTAGACTAAGGAATCAATAACTCAACTGACTAATCAACCAACTTAGACCTAAGAGATGCCCCTTGTTGAACCAAGGAAAATGTTATTTGTTATGGTTACGAAGATGACAAATGACAATTTTATCTATATTCATATAGATGCTAAGGTTGTGGGTAATGAATGTGATATTTTTGTGACCAAGGACAATATTATGCAATTCTTAGCCATAATATATATATCTTGCATTCAAGTTTTCCAAATGTGAGTTTACCTTCAATTTTCAATTCATAATCTTATTTATATTATATAGTTCAAAGTATTTTGTTAACCATTTCCTTTATTTCCTTGTAAAGGCTTTTGCAT